>JABUQX010016193.1:25000-58650 GCA_015478945.1 Trachelipus rathkii | reverse complement strand
GGTTATTTTGGGGCTGCAGGTTAATTAAGTCGGCGGCGGTCCTGGGGTCGGGTGGACCGTTGCACGCCTGGTCACTTCGCCAGTCTTCGTGACCACTTACTCACGTGGCACATGCTCACCGCAGCGGCGGCGACGACTGGTGATTGATTGGCTTTGGCAGTTGTGTACCTAAGCGTTATGGCGGGGTCTCGTTCCAGGCAGCTTGGAGGCAGCGGTCCTCGTACCCTCCTTGTGTACGGGTCAGGGACGCCACGGGGCAACTGTAGAAGATGTATCGGGGACTCGTTTTTGCTGTTGTCGGGCCGGTACTTGCTGTTTTGGTCGCCGAGTGCGTCGCGTGACTGAGGGACTGCTTGGTGAACGCCACAGGTGCCGTTTAGGAGTGGTAGACGGCTGTGTGGCTCATCTTTCCCATTGCAACACCTGATTGGATGACGGGGAGACGCATAATTATTTTTAGGTTTTATGGATTTCCCAGGTCGTATGAACATGGACGTTTCAGGGGCTTTATGGCAGGTAATTAGTGCATATGTGTGGTGGTAAGGCTTCTGAATGATCAGTATGTCTGCCGATCGTGCAGCCATGTGTAATACATGGTGTCAATGGTGGATTGGTTTAGGATTATCGTGGAAAGTGCATACAGGGTTGTGTTATGTCTCCTGGTTATTCACTTTGTAATACTGGTGGGTTATGCAAGCGTTCGCAGGTGGGGACTGGCCGGATGGTTTAGATGATGGAGCATGGACGATGAGTTGAAGGGTGCCCTACTATTATATGCGGATGGATTTGGTTTTGTGTGTGTGGTGAATCTGAAGAAAGAGTTTGAAGAAGGATTGGTAGAGAGATTTGGCAGGTATGTAAAAGGAGGGGGTTTGAAAAGTAAACGTAGTAACAGTAAGGTCATGGTTTGAGTGAGGACAGTCCTTAGTGTGAAGTTATGTTAGATGTGTGCACAGCTGGAACAAAGTGTCTGAGTTTAAATAATTTAGGGTTGTGTTGGACAGAAGGGAACGGGCATGATGCAGAGTGTAGTAGGAAAGTTTGTGAATGGCAGGACAAGGTTGCTGGTGCTTAATTACGTGGTGAAATGTAAGGGACTAAGTTTAGATGCGGTAGAGTCTTACATGAGGGTATGTTGTTAACTGTGTTATTGTATGGGTAGTGAGACTATGGTCTGGAATAGAAATATAGATCTAAAGTCAATGTGCTTCAGATTGACAATCTTAGGAGCATGCTAGGTGTTAGAAAGAATTAATAAAATGAGGAAAGAACGTATTAGCGGAGTTTGTGTGGTGTTCAAGAAAGGGGTAATGAGAGAAATAAAAATGAAAGTATGTTTGAAATGGTTGGTCACGTGAAAAGCGATGAAATGAAAGTCGGTTGGTTAACCGGATGTATAGTGGCGAGTGTGGTGGAAACCGACCGGCTGGGAGACCCGAAGAAAAAGTGGGATTGATCGGTGAACGAATTCTGAAGGAGAGAAATGTGAGTTTGGCAGAGGCGAGAATCAAGGTGTGCATGATAGGAGAGAATGCGGGGTTTTGTCTGGGGGCATGGTTGTTGTCGCCCACCTGGGCCAAGGGATGAACCCTTACATTGACGATTTACCAAGGTGAGGGTCCATCGTAGTCCCATGAAGCTTTAGGGTGGATTTTCATTGTTTTGTGACGACTTTCACTAATTAATGGTACAGAGGGGGCGGTAAGGCTGGGCTTTCTTTTCGACATTTGTCATACTCTCCTGCTGCTTTTCTTTTCCGATGCTTGTAGCGCTCCTTACTCCCAATCTTGGGAAAACAAGGTAGGTGAAGAAAGAAAGAAAGTATTCATCATGCCAAGAGGATGTACATCTTTCAACCAGAATTGGCTACAGAAGATTGACCCTAATGGTCATTTGCTGCAACATTGGTGCAAAAATAAAGAATCTAAGTATGAAATGTTTTGTCTTTTCTGTAAAAGGAATATTAAATGTGGCAATCGTGGACTTAATCAGCTGTTTCAGCATTCACGATCACAAAGTCATATTTCTGCTATCAAAGATATTGAAAAAGGAACTCGGATGATTTTTGTAAAGAAATCAAGCAGAAGTTCATCAGATCCTCAGCCAGACTCTATTGCTTGTTGGTCCAGTAGAGATTGTATTATAAAAGCAGAGCTTTTGTGGGCTATGAAATTTGCACATAGTAACTATTCTTTTAATTCTTCAAAAGACTTGGGTCAATTATTTTGTGTAATGTTTCCTACAAGTAACGTGGCTTCTAAGTTTCATATGGGACCGTCAAAACTATCATACTTAATTTCTGAGGCAACTGGGCCTCACTTCCATGAAACTTTGTTGAATGATGTTAGAAATTCAGTCCACATTTACCATTTCGTTTGATGAACTTAGTAACAAAGCAGTAAAAAAGCATCTAATCTTCATATCAGGTACTGATCTAATGAGAAAAACTTAGTTGCTGTTCATCACCTTGATGCAAGCTCAAGATTTCGATGAATAACAAAATGGTAAGTACCTAATTAATAATAAGTTTTTAATTAAGTAATTATTATTTAGTTTACATTATTTTAAATATTATATATAATATATATATATATATATATATATATATATATAATATATATATATATAATAATATATATATATATATATTATATATATATATATATATATATATATATTAATATATATACGTATATATAATTATATAATATCTTGGTAATCTAATTTTATTTTCTTATAGAAAGTGATTTGAAAATTCAGTGATGAATTTGCTTATTATATTAAGATGAAATATGCTTATCATCATTAATCAGGTGATAACTATTATACTTAATTTTTGAGGCAACTGGACCTCACTTCCATGAAACTTTGTTGAGTGATGTTAGAAATTCAAACTCCATATTTATCATTTCATTTGATGAACTTGGTAACAAGGTATTAAAAAAGCAGTTAGATCTTCAAATCAGCTACTGGTCCAATGAGAAAAACTTATCTGTTGTTGATCACCTTGATTCCTATCTTATGGGGCAATCAAAGGGGAAAGATATATCAGAAAAAATAATGGGATGGATAGACGATGGAAAGCTTCTGCTCAAAGACCTGATTGCACTCGGAAATGATGGGCGAAATGTCATTAAATCTGTATTTGATTATAATTTTTCATATAAGGGTCAAATAGCCAATTAACCATAGCCAAAAAGCCAAATATCCATGGATTTTTGCCAACCCTGAAATAAAACCGGATTTAATAATATTACTTGAGCCAAAAGTCAGCAAGATTTGCCAGAACTTCTAGATATTGGGACTTGCACTTTACATATAGTTCACAGTGCATTTGGAAAGGCAGTTAAAGTGTTTGGAAGCGAAGTTGTGGAGTTTGTGATTGACCTACATAATTTTTTTAATCTTTCTCTAGTTAGAACCAGGGATGGCAATTTTGGTGATTTTTTTGATTTTTTTAAAAAAAATCAATTTGTGATTTTTTTGATTTTTTTGATATTTTTGATTTTTTGGATTCGCAACTTCACGCGAAATATAATTTGCAAGTTACAAATTATATATCGCGTGACGTTACGAATCTGAAAAAATAAAAAAAAATCAAAAAAATCACAAACTGATTTTTTTAAAAAAAAATCAAAAAAATCACAAAAATTGCCATCCCTGGTTATAACCGAGGAGCTCAAGAACCTGCAAGATGAACTTGGACTCTCTCGATTGAAGTTCTTAAAACACATTGAATGTAGGTGGTTGACATTTTGCCCCAGCACTGGAAAGACTTAGGAATCAATAGTCTGTTTTATTTAATTACTTTTTACATGAACTTCCCAAAAGGGACAAAAACTTGTCATCAAATGCAAGATTCAAAAGAATTGCTAAGTGCTTGAATATACCTAATACAATCCTAACACAAATAAATTTTATTCTAACTATATTCAAGCTTTTAGAACCATTCTTGAAAATTTTTCATCGTGTGGAACCTCATATTCACATATTGTATGATCATATGAACATGTTAATTATGAGTTTGCTTAGCAGGTTCATGAAAGCAGATGAACTAAGAGGAAAAACGTTTTGTGATCAGAAACAGTTGAATTTCCCCAACATTGCTGTTGATTTGAGTGACACTGATTTGGAAATTGGTTTGGAGACACGGAAAGTTTTGACTAAAGTGAAACAAGAGCATCAGAAAGGATTGATTTTAGGGACGAGGAAGTTCTACCACGAGTTGGTGGGAAACTATTAAAGAAAATGCCATTAGATAACATGATACTGAAGGAGGTTAGGTGCCTTACACCAGAAAATATGTGTGAAACTTGGACAGTAAAATCAATAAAAGATCTCGCTACTAATGTTCCCCTCATTCCACCTCTAAATGTTGATTGTGTAGCAGATGAATGGAGGGTTCTTCAATATGAGGATGTGCCTGAGAACTGGTATTGTGATAAAGTTGAAGGAAAAAAATTCAAATCAGGGTTGATCAGTATTGGAGTAAGATTTTCTCTCTGAAAAACTTTTAATCAATGTAAGTATCCTCAGTTGATGAGTCTGGTTAAAGCTCTCCTCATCATTCCGCATGGAAATGCTGATGTTGAACGTGGCTTTCACAGACATCCAATTACCTTACAGATTCCAGAACCAACCTTTCTCAGGAATCCATTAGTGCATCAAAGATGGCTTAAAGCAATTTGGTTATGAAGTCCATAAGGTACCCATATCAAAAGACTTCATGAAGAAGGGAATCAATAGTGATATATCTTTGAGGCCCAACTAAAAAAACAAAAAGAGGAAGACAAAGAAAAGGAAAGAACAAGAGCTGTTTGAAATGAAAAAGAAAGATTTTGAAAGGAAATCACGAGAAACGAAAGAAGCTATCTTCAAAGAAAAATCCCTTCAGGAAAAAGAAGCTAAATCTACAACAAACATCAATAACTACAATTCCTTGGTTGAAGAAGCCAATGTATGGATTAAGAATGCATTAAAGATTAATGGCATGAAAGGACTACAGATAGGGCAGACTATGCTTGAAGCAGCTTGCAAAAAAAGTTGATGAGAGTACCACTGCTTTGCACGAAATAAGAAATAAGCAAAAGAAGATTGAGAAAAATAAAAAACTGTGCTTGACTACTACTGTGGCAAATCAACAAAACACAAAAGGGCCAAAACAACATAATAAAATTATTCTTGTAAATCATTGAAGAATTTGTGCGTCATAGTTTTTCATTTTATCTTACTCTTAATTACATTTACTTTCAAATTGCTCCTTTTACACACTGCTACGTTTGTTGTGCCACATTATTTTTAAAGAAAATAAGGGGGAAAAAAAGCCATGCCTCATCCAAGGTTCCATTGATTTTGTTAGCTTAATCTACAATTCCAATATGGTCTTAGCTTTTCCTTCAATTACATGTAGCAGAAGGAAAAATAATTTAAAAGATTGCAAATACATGTAAAGTTTTAATTATTTTTGGATGAGCCATAATTTTAATGATAATCGATAATTATAAAAACTATCCAAGCTTGATTTTTGGTAATTTAATTTTCATTCTATTAGTATTAAATTGGAAACAAAAAATAGTTTAATCATGAAAGGTGGATTTTCTCCAACTGAAACTCATTCGGCATTTGGTTAGGGCTAATAAAAAAAAAAAAAAAAAAAAAAATTCAGTATGCCAATAAACATGAGTTTGGATATTTAGCACATATGTAGGAAATAGTAGTCATATACCAAAATAAAGCCACAATCAGTTTTTGTTATAATTTAGCATTAAATTTGTCCTACTTTTTAATTTTTCCCCTCTTTTTCCTAACAATTTCATTATTAGTTTCCCTATATTCTATTTTTTTTAAAAATACCCTAACCATTGAATCACCCTGTATATATATTATATATTATATATATATAAATAATATTATATATATTATATATATATATATATATATATTATATATACGTATATATAAATATATTATATATAATATATATATTATATATATATATCTATATATATATATATATATACTCCATATATATAATATATATAATATATATTATATATATATAATATATATACACTACACGATATATATATATATATATATATATATATATATATATATATATATATTATATATATATATTCAAAATAACCCTTAAGTAATTTCACACTGCTGGGATGTGAACCTGGGCCCTAGGAGATGTTCCGCGTAACGTGTTTGTCGACCCGCCACGATGGACTAAAGTAAAGCGCGAGAATTGTTTCTGTGGTGAATATATCACCCCCCAACAGGAACCACGGACGCACTCTAACCGTCCACCGCTCGGGGCGTAGCGACAAACGGGTAACCGCGCAGCAGTGAAATACTTTATACCGGGGAATATATTGTATGTATAAACTGCTACAAATTCACGCAGTGTGATAGGTATTCAAAAATAACCCCTTAAGTTTTCAGTCCTTCGTGGCGTGGTTCCGTACAACACTTACGCGGAATCTGCTAGGGCCCAGGTTTCACATCCCAGCAGTGTTGAAATTACTTAAGGGGTTATTTTTTGAATCCTATCACACTGCGTTGAATTGTGGCAGTTGTTATACATACAATATATTCCCCGTTTATAAAGTATTTTCACTCTGCGCGGTGCCCTGTTTGTCGCTACGCCCGAGCGTGGACGGGTAGAGTGCGTCGGTGGTTCCTGTTGGGTGGGTGATATATTCACCACAGGAACAATTCTCGCGCTCTACTTTTAGTCATCGTGGCGTGGTCGTCAAACACTTCCGCGGACATCTGCTAGGGTCCAGTTTCACGTCCCAGCAGTGTGAAATTACTCAAGGGGTTATTTTTGAATACCCTAATCCACACTGCCGTTGAATTTGTAGCAGTTTTTATACATACAATATATTCCCGGTTATAAAGTATTTCACTCTGCGCGGTGCCAGTTTGTCGCTACGCCCGAGCGTCGGACCGGTAGAAGTGGTCCGTGGTTCTGTTGGGTGCGTGATCATATTCACCACAGGAAACAATTCTCTGCGCTTACTTTTAGTCATCGTGCGTGGTCCCCGTCAACACTTACGCCGGACATCTGCTAGGGCCCCAGGTTACATCCCAGCAGTGTGAAATTCCTTAAGGGGTTATTTTTATCGAATACCTATCACACTGCGTTGATTTTGTAGCAGTTGTTATAATATATATATTATATGTATATATTATATATATACTATATATATAATTATATATCTATATATTATATATATATATATATATATATATATATATATATATTATATATATATTATATAATATTATATATAAATATATATACTATATATATATTATATATATATTTATATTATATATATATCATATATATAATTAAATAAATATATATATATATATATATATATATATATATATATATTAGGCTTGGGTTCAAGTACTTGCACTTGAAGTATCTAAAACCCAGCGTACTTGTACTTGCACTTGTTGTACTTCTGGTAAATTTGCAAAGTACTGTCAAGTTTTTTGTAATGATTTAACTTGCCAATATTTTTATTTTCTTTTTAATCATTTTCCTACTTATTGATATTTTTTATAAATGTATTTAGAAGTAAAAATTTCATTTACGAATATATATATATTATATATTATATAATATATATTTATATATCTAAATATAAAGATATTACTATAGCGCTACTATCAATAATATTATATATATACATATATATATTATATATATATATAATATATATATATATATATATATAATCATATATATATATATATTATAGTATATATATATATTATTATATATAATATATAGTATTTATATCTTAATATATATATATATATATATATATATAAATAATATATATTATATATATATATATATACTATACTCTTATTATATTATATAGTATATATCTCATCATCATCCATAAACCACCACTTTTCCCAAGACTGCGGTAAGGTGTGTAACATGCACCGGAACAGAAAAGTAGTAGAAGAAATGACACAAGTCTCGAAAAGAAAGCCCAACTTTACCTCCCCCTTTATACCTATTAGCTGAGACTAGTCGCAGTCGAAAATCCACCTAGAGCTTCACGGGACCGGCGACGGACCCTCACTATGGCATCTGTTGTCAACTGTGGGGTTCATCCCTTTGGCCCAGGTGAGGCCACAACCATGCCCCTTCACAAAGCCCTAACATTCCTCCTATAATGCACCTTTCTCTCGCCCCTGCCAACTCACATTTCTCTCCATCAGACATCTTTTACTGACTCAATCCCTTTTTCTTCGGTCTCCCCAGCCGGTCGATTCCAACACACTCACCACTCTACATCCCTTCAAACCTCCGACTATCATCCATCCTTTTCACATGGCCAAACATTCTCAGCGAATCTTTCCATTATTCTTCATTATCCTTTCCTTCCCACCACGTAAACACAATATATTATCTATAGGTGGCATATCCTCATTTTATCAATTTTTCTCACACCTAACACGCCCCTAAGATTGTTCATCTGAACACATTGTACTTTAGATCTATACCTCTTATTTCAGACCATAGTCTCACTACTATACATTAACACAGGTAACAACATACCCTCACGTAAGACCCTAACGCACTGAAGACTTAGTCTCTTTACATCCACCAAACGATTTAATTCACCAGCCACCCGTCCTGTTAATTCACAACCTTTCCTATCTACACCTGCATCAGCCGTTCCCTTTTCATCCAACATATATATCCTAAATATTTAAACTCAGACACTTGTTCCAGCTGCTCACCATCTAACATAACTTCACACCGAGGACTTTCCTCACTCACAACCATAACCTTACTCTTATCTATGTTTACTTTCAAACCCCTCCTTTTACACACCCTTCCAAGTCTCTCTACCAATCCTCTCAAACTCTCTTCAGTTTTGCATAAGGGTATGTTGTTACCTGAGTTAATGTATAGTCGTGGAACTATGGTATGGAATAGGAATTATAGATCTAAGGTACATTCTGTTCAGATGGATAATCTTAGGGACTTGTTATGTGTGAGAAGAATTGATAAAATGAGGAATGAATGCATTAGGCCATGATTAAGGAGTTGTGTTGTGTGAAGAAAGACATAAATGAGAGAATAACCGAAAGTACATTGAGATGGTTTGGTCATATGGAAAGGATGGATGATAGTTGGATAGCTATACGGATATATAGTGGTGAGAATGCTGGGAATCGACCGGCTACGAGGCGGAAGAAAAAGTGGCATGAGTCAATAAAGGAATGTTTAATGGGAAGGTGAACTTTTAAAGTCAGCTGCTTATAAAGGGATGCGAGTTTGGCAGTGGCCGGAACAAAAGTTTATAATAGAAGTGAATGGCGAAGTTTTGAGGAGGTATGGTTATGGGCCGGGCCGACCCAAGGGATTAAACCTTCATTCAGAAGTTACCACAGTAGTGGACCGTCGCAGTCTTGAGCCCTAGAGTGGATTTTTTTTACTGTGACAAACTTTCACTTTAGGGTAGGAGATTGGACCTTCCTTTCGCCCTACATCATGCCCTTCTATTTAACTATCCTATTTCCGTGCATGTTACACACCCTACCCCACATCTAGCAGGAAGCGAAGAGAGGATAAAGAATGATATATATATATATATTATATATAGTATTAATATATATATATATATATATATATATATATAATATATATATATATAATATATATTATATATTATATATATATATATTAATATATATAGATATAATATATATATATATATATTTTATATATCATCCTTACCTATCTCAAATTGGGTGAGGTGCGTAGCATACAACAGAACAGAAATATGTAGTAGAGGAACATAAAAGTAAGTTGAAAAGAAGCCCCCTTTACCAATCCCCTTTATACATATAATTACTATATATATATAATATATTATATAATATATATATTATTATATATATAATATATATATTATATATATTATATATATATATTTATATATTATATATATATATATATATATATATGATACTATCTGCAACAGGACCTTTTTCACCAAATTGGGGTAGGGTGCATCAGAAATCCGAGCACGCATGAGCTTTTGTCGGCAAAATAAGTGGTAGCGATATATATCCCTGGCATATATATATACTAATATATATATATATATATATTATTTTATTGGTATATATATATATATATTATTATATTTAATTATATATATCAATATATATATATAATATATAATATATTATAAGTGGATATATATATAATATATATATAATAATATATATATATAGTAATTTATTATATATATATATATATATATATATTAATATATATATATAAATAATCTTAGGGCATCGCTACGGGTGAGAAGAATTGATAAAGAGGAATGAACGTATTGAGAGTTGTGTGGTGTGAAGAAAGGGGTAAATGAGAGGAAGAATAAATGAAGTATGTTGAGATGGTCATGTGAAAGGATGAATGATAGTCGGTTGGTTAAGCGGATGCTTAGTGTAGTGGGGAGTGTGTTGGGGACCGACCGGCTGGGAGCCGAAAGAAAAAGTGGATTGAGTCAGTAAAGCAATGTCTGAAGGAGAGACAATGTGAGTTTGCAGAGGCGAGAATAAAGGTGCCTAATGGAAGTGAATGGCGGGTTTTTGTGAGGGGGTATGTTGTGGCCCCTGGGCCAGGGATGAACCCTTACCTGACGATTTACCATAGTGGAGGGTCCGTCGCTGTCCCGTGAAGCTGTAGGGTGGATTTTCTGTCCTGCGACGAGTTCTCACTAATTAATGGTACAGAGGGGGCTGTACGGCTGGGCTTTCTTTTTTCGACTTTTGTCATATTCTTACTACTGCTTTTTCCTTTTCCGATACTGTAACGCACCTTGCCCCCCAGCTCTTGGGAAAAGAGGAAGATGAAGGAAGAAAGATATTAAATATATATTATATATATACTATAATAAGTATATATAATCTCTTTAATATATATACTATATTAAATATTATATATATATATATAATATATATTATATATATATCTATATATATATATATACTATTGAATTATTTTATTTTTCTAGAATTAAATTGCGTGGTTGATATCAAAAGACGCTACATTGAGGTGGAAGATGAGCTTTTATCTGTCATTACAGATATTGAAGGTTAGTCATTAATAATTTTTAAAAATTTTTGATGATATTATTGATATATTCAGAACAATTTTTTACTAGTCTAATAGGTTGTTGAAATTTTGAAATTATTCTGAAGTTTTTATTCATTTGCGGTGTGTTTTAAAGAATTCAGTGAATGCAAGTGGTCGTAAGGTTCCCTGCATGATGAACGCCTTAAGGTCACCTCTAATAAATGGTTTTGATACATGTGCTAAGAAGATATGATAGGAAATAGCCTGCAGGGCAGTACTGAGATCGTAAGATTTGGAATTCGAAATGATTAATTATGTTAGAGTATTGTTTTTTGCGGGAGGCAGGATTATCAAAATTTAAATTCCGGCCGGAGAATGAAATTTTCTATTTTCCTTGTTAGTGTTAATTAAGAATGGCCTACTTTGAGCAGAGAGCAAATAATAAATTCTGCGTCAAATTATGGAAATTTTTTACATAAACATTCAATTTGATAAAGGAAGTGTATGGTGATGAGTCATTAGCGCTAACCCGAGTTTACGTGTGGTATACGCGCTTTAAAAAAGGGACGAGAGGCGCTGGAAAATGATGAGTGTGTCGTCAGACCATCAACATCGAGCAATGATGACACCATTGCTAGAGTACTGGAAGTAATCCGAACTGACCGGAGGCAAACCATCGCCAATTTTGTCGGGATATCTCATGGCAGTTGTCACGCTCATCCCCGCTCCAAGACTTGAGCATTGCACCAGCGTGGGTGACGCTACCTTGTCCAGAGATTCCTCACACAGGAGCAGTGTGCAGAGCGGGCATACATAAGCGGAGCGCTCATTGCTATGGTGAATGCCGATCGAGATTGTTGAATAGGGTAATAACTAGCGATGAGACGCTCAAGCGAAGCGTCAGACCACTAAGTGGAAATCTCCGAGTTCACCACTAGGTCTTCTTTGACTATATGACATGTGCAGACACAGTATACCTTGTGTTACGAGGGCGTCGTAAAGGTGGTGGTACGCGAGTGAAAAGTTCCCTCGAGCACTTGGCTCTGCGGGACCTATAGAAAAGAGATAAGGCTCCAACATCGCCCCACAAAGATAAAGGGTCAAGTGAATTAGAAAATACAGAACAGTTTATAAGCCTTTTGGCCCTTTGACTCGACCCTATCCAAAGCCGAGTGAAACCTGAGCCTGCTCACTTTGTAGTTGTTATAAAAAAACTCCCAAAGAGTATAAAGGAGTGGGTGTGATAAATTTGGTTGGGAAATTGAAGGAGCGAAGACAAACACCCAATGTTGTAATTTTATTAAAAAATATAGAAATAAAAAAAAACACCTAATGTCCTTTATTAAGTCGTCCCTCAAAAATAATAAACATTCCATATAAATATAATAAGCAAAGCAATATTAATTAAATTACAGTTTAAACAAGAATAAACTAAACAAACAGCGATGTACAATATCACAAAAACCAAAAAAGAACAAGCAAAATAATAATAAAAAATATACAATACACCTTAATTACTTAACAACAAACAATAGCAACCTTATAGGAAGCAAGCAAGAAAAAAAATATACAATACACCTTAAGTATTTAACATACAATGCACAAAAATCACTGGACGATTCACAATGTCAAAATTTATTTCATATGAAAATACAATTATTTATTTATTTATTTTATTTACCATTCAATAGGAAACAAAATAACCAGCAATTTTAAACAAATGCATAAACAAAATTATAATTAAATACCAAAATAAAAATAATATACCTTACCTCTAATATAATAAATTTAATATAATAATAAAGGAAATAAAACAAACCGACACAACAAAAAGCTTTACAGAGTGATCAGCCCACCAACGTCTACTTTATTAATTTACAAATATTTCAGCAATCTCCAAATACAAATCAAATGGTTTATTTGATTATGGGGTCCCCTTTCAGGGTGTTTTCAGGGATTGCAATTCAGGGGGATTTTCTTTCAGGGTTAATTTCAGGCGGTTTTCCTTTCGGTTCCAATTTTCTCAGTGGGTAAATTTTCAGGTTTCAATTCTCAGTAGGGCGGGTATGTCATGATGCTGACGGGGTAATTTCTTGTACAGGGGTATTGGTTCCGAAGTAATTTCTTCTTCAGGGGTATTGGTTCAAGGGTAATTTCTTCTTCAAGGGTATTCGTTCAAAAGCAATATCAGCCATAAGCCATACAATATATACATATATAATAATAATAAAATAATAATAAAAATAAAAAAGTAAGATAATAATAATAATAATAATAATAATAATAATAATAATAATAATAATAATAATAATAATAATAAGCATTCATAAGCAAAAAATAATAATAATTAAAATAATAATAATAATAATTAATAATAATAAAAAAAAGTATATATAATAAATAATAATAATTATGAATAATATAATAATAATAATAATAATAATAATAATATTAATATTTAATAAATGTATAAAAAATAGTAAAAATTTAATAATAATAGTTATCACAAATAATTTAATTGATAATAAATAATAATTATCAATAACAATAATAATAATTAATTAATAATAAATAGAATCTCAAAGTCAAGTGTCAGCCATGGACAATCTAGGGCTGCTAGGTGTTGGAAAAAGAAATAAAATATCCCACAGAGGGAGATGAACGTAAATTAGAGACACCGCCGTAGGTGCGGGGTATCCCTCACACTCCGTGCGTTAATTATCCGAAAGAAGATCGCCACAAAACTAGGCTTGGCTCCGTTGCCCTCATTCTCTTGGCGCCACGTACGTGATGACGTTTGTTAATAAAAAAATGAGGGTGGTGAATGGTAAGGTTGTTGTGTGGTGTGCAGTGTAAATGAGAAGAATAAAGGTAAGTATGTGAGTCTGAGATGGTTGTTTTTTTTTGGGTCATGTGGGGCAGGTAGTACGGATGAATGAAAGTTCTGTGTGTTAAGCGGATGATAGTGGTTGGTGTAGTTGTGGGAAAAAGTCCGACCGGCTGGGTGTTAAAGGAGAGACCAGGAGAAAAGTGAACATAGTGTGGTAGTTATCCGTTGTTGACTCCAATAGTCTCGTGTTTAGCTAAAACTCCCGGAACAATAGAAAGATTTCCCCGGGAGAGGTTACGGGGGTGTTACCAACAAGGTTTTGCTTTTTTCTCTGAAGTAGATTAGTAATTCCGGGTTATCTTTCCATGTTAATTTTATATTTAATTTTTATAATTTTCTTTTTCATTGCGTTACTCTCTATAAGGAGAGGAGGACTCGAGCCGAGAAAATACGGAAGGGGCAGTGAGGGGAGAGAATATGGCGGGATGGAAAGAGGAGTATTGTATTGGGGGCGAGATGGTGATTTGGGGGAGCATGCGGAAGCTGTCCCAACCCGCCCCCCACCTGCGGCCCAGGGGATGAAACCCTACACCTTGACCGCGTACGATTTCCCCCGAGTCTTAACATTAGTGACGCGGTCCCCGTCGCAGGGAGGTCCCGTATTAGCATGGCTCCATAAGAACACCTCGACTGGCTTTTCTTATCTTTTGCTGCGATTTAATCGTTGGGTTCTATTCCTTTGCTCTACGTTAAAAAAATTAAAAAAAAAAAATATCTTATTGAGAGACGTAAAGTTCTGTAAATTTTTGGAAATATTCTGAAAAAAAAAAAATCGATTACATCGTTTTTTCGATATATATATATCGATATATATCGGTTAAACTACCTTTTAAAGGATAAATTCCTATATATAGATTGACAAACTTTAATTCTCATCTTATTTTTTATAAATTTAAAATATTATAATAGATATATATATTATGATATAATATAGTACAGTATATATATAGTAGGTATAGGGCTCTCTCATATATATAGTATATAGGTTACTATTGTTTGCCTATATTTCATATACTTTATTTGTACGGACTCTATATTATATATATATATATTGTGGTCGATGTGTGTGTTGTGTGTGTGTGATGGTGTTGTGGTGTGTGTGTGTAGTGCTGTGTGTCTAGAGTGCGATGATGTGTGGCGCAAGTGAATGATGTGTGTTGCACAGAAATATACTTGTTTTGGGCAACCATAGTTTCATGTATCGAGATAAAAGTAAACGGGTTAGCAATTTCTGCCAACTCCATTAGCTGCTACTTTCGGCGTTTTCAAAATTGGGGTGTGACGTTAATTATTATAATTAATTTAGTTTTATATAGGTTGATAGGTCTCTACCTCACAGCCCTCTTTACTCTTTTTTAAAATATCTCACAGTTCTCCGTGATCATACCTTCTGGCTTATCTTCTCTCCGTTAAGCCGCTACCAAGCCTATAATAATAATAATAGTTATGCGAGTGTTCGAATTTCCATGTCAGCAACAAGTGAATTATGAATTCATTGGATTTCATTTCATTATATGTTAAATATCAAAGAGAAAAAATCAAGATAAAATTGAATAGTGAAAAGCACCTCATTTGTAGTGGTACTATTACCCAACAATTACGTTTTGTGAGAACTTGGTGGAACCGCGCTCGAAAAGAGAACCAGCCTCCCCTTACAACTGGTCTCAATCACTCACAAACACAGAGTCAGTGAGATACCGCGTCAAATATATAACCTGTTACAGAAATAAGAGAGCCAATTATAGTGGGTCATGAGCACGAAACTCAAGGGAAATATCGGTAAGGATAATCTCTTGGGTAATATAGAAGCGGTTACACACAAAGTCTCTTTGACATTGACTTACAAAGAAACTGCTTAGAGTAATAAAATGTTGCGAATTACAACTCTAACATATAGAATTACTCTCTAAGAGTAGCGAGGCCATGATACCACTAACACTTTTCTAATAAATGTGATCGATTTGGCAATAAAATCCCTACTCCATCATTTTTAAAGCTCTATCCTCAATAGTTTATATAACATAGGGATAATAATTCACAGTGATAATCCTATAAATAATTAGGTACATCCATAGATGTATTTCTATGGATATAGTAACCTAGGGAGACAATAGTATCGTATTAGCTATAGAAGCTAGAACCAAATTACAGCATAATATTAAGATGTTCCAATTTGAACCCCATACCAAACAATGTAATAAAATTGATACATAATACACCAAATGATGAAAATTCATAATATAGGTTAAGAAAATTTTCCTTTCATTTTTTCCTTAATGTATTGGGGAGTTGGTTAGCAAGATTCCATTCTGCACCGTTCAACCATCCGAGCTCTCTGGCTCCTGGTCCATAGGGTTCGTGGCCAATTATTTTTTAACATATTTTTATTTATTATTTCATTTATTTTCTCTTTCTATTTCTATTTGAAACATAATTTTTCTCTAGTTTCTGGAGTAGTCAGTTTCGATATGGAGTGGGGCGAGATTGAACACCACCCCCCTTAGACTAGCGGCTTGAAACATTGGATCAAACAATAGTTGCAACATAATAAAAGAAAAGCCCTCTCCAAAGATTATCTGAGTGATCAAGTGAGTTCATTAATGAGAGTGAGCGGATGTCATACTCTAAAGCTCTCTTGTTTATGACGGTAGAGAGGCAGATGAACAATATGTGTGTGTGCAGTGCGATTGTTCGTATATTATTTTCCTATCAAATAACATGACCCCCGAAGTGGGGGCCACGGGGACTCTGGCGTTCGGATAAATCGCGAGTGAATTAAACTTAAACAGGGAATCTATATAATCTCTCTCTGACCATTAAACAGATGCTCAACACTCGTACCGCACTTGTTTCGACATTACTCTCAGGTGATACGGTTGATTAAATTTGACGGAGAAGGGTTACCAGCCATCTTAACTGGGGATAATTATAACGCCATTGTTATGCTGCGTTCTAAAACCGACAACGGGCTGCGAAACGCCTCTTCGATGGGTAATAGCCGGGCAATCGACCTGGGGCATGAACACTATAGGCATTTTCATCTTCCATATAAACTTTCTTCCAAGTGGGGATTGTAGCTCTTCTAATCTATAACAATAAAATAAATCAACGAACGGTACCAACAAAATCTAATTGTCAATTCTACTTGACAATTGGCCATCCCCATAATAAAGAAAACATGGTTTTGTTTACGAGAAAGTTGACATTATCCACAGACCTGGTTTTGAATAATCGTACAACCTGCATTCAATACTTAACTCTTTTCTTCCGATTTCTCGCTTAATGAAACTCTCTCGAAGTCTCCGTTTTCTACTTTACTTGTTATTTATCGTGAACTGTCCCGTAAAATATAAAACCATCTAGAATTTTGTCTTCTCAAGGATAATATCTATTACGAGTTCACCATGTGTCGCATTTTATGATTATCGATACGAATATCGGGCATCATTCCGAACATACGATTATATTCGCATTGACGGTGCGAGCGTTGCGTATTTATAGAATAGTGAGAGTGATGCATAAAGCTTATCTACAGGTGGGGGCATTTGATAATTATTTTCGGTCCTGGCCAAAATATAAATGGTTTACTAACGCGGTTAGAAGGATCCTATAACCTTTTTCGTCACACATCACTAATTATGAGAAGTATCGGTGCCCTTCACGTCCAATACTGATAAATCCTCATACCTCCTTTACCCCAGTATAAATTAACATATAGATAATAATATCTACTCCTTAAAATATGTGCTCTTTGGCACGTGTGATTACTATGATTCGCCAATAGACATTGACAACTCTTCTAACAGAAGTAAATGTATAGGTAAATTAAGGGGGTATACTACTAATTTTAGGTGATATGTTTATTAATAACTCGTAAGATATAGATAAGGAACGCATTTCCTAGCACTTCTAATAACTTTATTTTATTAAAAAACCCCTCTTCTCCATTTTCCTACCACCCTAAAAATCGAATCCTCATATACATACCTTATAATACCTAGTGAATAGTACATATACACCTATAATATTTAATCGACTACTATTCTATGATATACGTTATATATAGGATATGCTCGTGCTAGAAAAGGCTTGTAAAAGGGTTATTGGCGGGGGTAGCTAACTTCATACAAGATCGCAAGTGTCAATCACCTTAGCATACTCATACTTCTTATTTGATAACATCACTAATCGATTCCCCGTACGCTTATTTTAAATACTAATATGAAATAGACATCTAATGAATTCGATGTGTATATCTTCTACAATTATAGGTTCGGCATACGTTTTGCATAGATAAGCTTATAGAATTAAATAGAATATTAATATGAATTAATATAAGTTTATATGAAATTATAGAACTTATTAAGAATTATAGAAAGCACAGTAGGTGCCTTATTTCTCTGGTATGGCTCTCGCGTTTCCCTACTTTATTTGAAGTGTTACTGCAAATAGAGTCCAGTTCTACGACTTTTGCCTATTAGGTTCACTTTATTTTGCGGTTTTGCAGGTTAGATAAGCAGGTGTCCACTTTTGCTCGGTTTGCTGGTATACGATCAAACTTTTATATTCCAAATCAGGACCCTATATTATACTCATAGTGAGTGTACGAAAGGTTTGATGTTTAGGTTTTACGATTTATATTGTCTAAAAATAGGGTTCATGTATCTTGATCTTTTTAGCCACAAGTTATTGTCGATTCTAGAAATGATATTTATAGTTATTTCAGAGGTTTCTCTATTGTAAAAATTTTAATATTTCTCATTGTTTAAACTTTTTAAATAGTTAATAATAAGTGTGTATTTAATGTTAGCGCCTTTTTTGGTTTTACATAATTTTAACACTGATGAAAGCAAATATAATCGCTTTATACTACGTGTTAATGCGTACGGAAGATAAATTTTGATTAGGTGCTAATTTAAATACTACAAAAATAAAAAAACTGACCGATATTACCGAGCAACTTGAATCTGATCTATCTACTATACGAACAAGTAGTATATATTATAGTCCAACTGCTGATATAAAGATATAATATGAAATGGCTCTATGTATAGTTGTGAATTGACTTTGAGTTTAATAATCGGATATAAGATAAAGTGTTTGTAATGATATTTATACAGATTAATTTTGAGATAAATATTGTTGATTCCAAAAGGAATTTATAATGTTATTATAAATGACAAGTATCTTTAGTAAATTGAAAGAAAAGTTAGACTTTAAATGAACTTACCTAATATTATATTAATTTGATTAATATATTGCTTGTTGTATATCTTTTGTATTATTTTATAACAAATTTCTTAGTATTTTTTTTAATATAGTGGCAGTTACCAAATATGTTACCTCAAAATAGAGGTTTAGTATTATTTGAGGTATAACCATTGGATAGGTATTTTGGTGATAATACGAAATTTGTGACGGGTCTGAAGAGGTATGTTTTCTTTGCGGTAATTTTGGATGGCTCGAAATAACGGGAGAGAGTATGTATGGTATAATATAAGGCCTTTGAATAACAGGTAGTGACTAAGCTCTGTCTTGACAAGGCTCGATTTTTTATATAAAGGGTCTTTAACAATAACTTAGATGAAATGACACATTCCGAAACCTCAAAATAAATAATTTCCAACCATGTAGGAAATAAATTTAATGATTATAACATGGATACTAACAATGACACAAAATTATTGGTTATATTGTATTTCTAAATCTTTTTAGAATAATTTTTTGATAAAATTAAAACACTTGAAATCGACAGTTGATTGTTATATGTGTAGCAAAAAACCTCCATAACAGAATTTATAAAGGTAGATCACCATCAGCCAAATGTTGATTAATAGTAACTGCCTAATTTGATTATCCTTATATACATATACTAATTGAATTATACTTATTAAAATTATATACCTATTAAAATATTTATTTAATTACGATTAACCTATATATATACACTATATTAATATATACTATTCATGTACTATACTTTATAATATTTTCTATGCACAACAATATAATATTAATTAAGCCCTTTCAAAATAATCATACCCTACACAATAAAGGACCTTATATATCCTCTATAAAACTTCAAACCTATATTTACTCATACTTTTCCTTCCATTTGTACTGCAGTTAGTCCCAAAATACATACAAAGAAATAACATAACCTCTTCAGAACCAATTTATAAATCCAACATTCAATACATATGTACAACCCAAAACCTTTATTCCAATATAGGTTAGCCTCAAACTACAATACCTCATATTTATGTAACATCTTCTGTAATACTGCCCTTACTTATAGTAAAAACTCCTTACGTTAGCTCAATTTTATACCAAAAAGTATCAAAGAAAAAGCAACAATATTTTTCAAATTATATTATTAATATTTCAGCTCACGTAGATTTTGTCTACACTTCATATTACTATATAAGTAACCTCAGTTGATTAATATACATTATTATAATCTATTTTTGGTAAACCAACTACATATTTCTTATAAATAATTATAAACTTACAACATTTCTTATTTTACCTGAATATTAAACAGTTATTACACAACTTACCATACTATTGACCATTGTATTATCATATTTATTTCATTTCCAGGATAAATCAGTATAACAAGTCTCAGGTTTATGTATGTGGTATCCTATTTATATCATACTACAAATTATCCTAATATAATATATAAAGCAACTAATCTTCTGTATAGTATTATTATAATATGAAACCTATTATCCACCATTTATTTCTCATTAAATTGCATACAAAATCAATCTTACTTTATTAGATTATGTTAGAATCTAGTCACGTGTGTATTTTTAGCCAGCTACCTAAGGGAACCATAATTAAATTAAAAACACAACTTTATAAATACTTTCTAAAATGTATGTTTCTTTTATAAATGGATAACATTTATACATATATATACCTCTGAATAATAACAAAATACATTTTACCTATTTATCTACAAATAATTTGGACAAAAGATCAGTTACTCCTATTTATTTGACTATCGTATAATTAAACCTACATTACAAATCACACTTCGTACACTCTAAATGGTTCTCATTCTCATATACAATTTCTATACCAACAGTATGCTATAATAAATATATTAAGTAATTTATTTTCTACGAGCTACACTCTAAACTAGCAGTTACACAAAAAATATAATCTCCTCATGAAATATATGCGAAATTCATTATAAATAAATTTCCTTTAATTATAAACATACCCCTTAAAATGCTGTCCATTTACTATAAAACGAAAACTTATATCCTTTTTAATAAGGAAGTTTATACGGAATATATATACGACAATTTATTCGTTTAATTTAACGAACGATGTAATACGAATAATGTTTTTCGGTTATTTCAAAGGCATTATAAATATAGATCCCTCAAATCAACAAATAAACTTTTTTATTTTTATCTATAACATGAATAGTACCATCAATATAAACTATATTTAATAGAAGGATAAGATCAAGTAGGGTTCTCTCTGGAGCCTTCAAGTGGTGGGACGACGGGTGGTGGATACGAAGTCCCTCTATCGGCTCGAGTCCCTACTTATAAAAAGAATATTAATTATAAAAATATTTTAAATAATATAAAATGCTCAGCTTAATCTTATGGCAACTCTTTCGCTACTTTCTATTGGTAAGTTATTTATAAGACTAACCGTATTTCACGTTAGACACTTAGCAGGGTTTCACGCTTTTAGCGTTTCGGCGATATTTTCTGAAATTCATATGATTCTTTTTTTATGTAAACTTTCTTTTAAAGGATAATTATAGAGTTGAGTCAAACTTTAAAATAAGTATATAATATATAATATTTACTTATTTATAATGTATTTAGAATTAAGTAATATATATTTGAATTTAAATCTATACATTTACTTATATTTTACCCGTATACCTCCAAATTACTTACAAAAATATTATCTTATTCCATTAATTATTAAACTCACCTAATTACATAAACACAGTCATAAAATCCAAATCATAAAAATATAGTACTAAACACGTTTTAAAATCACTAAAAAGATCATAACGTAACTCTAATACTCAAGCTATGAGGCATTTACAATAATATAATATACTGATGTGGAAACTGTTCAAGGAAGCCAACCTCATATAGGAGGAACTAACACTTTAAACTAGAATTTCACATCAACATAAAACCGACTTCTAAATTTCGATAAACAATCATCGTCTTAGTCCAACATCGACAAAATACATAACCATAAAATTAATATTAACTCTGCTAATATCATTATACATATATTTTCGTGAACCTCCAACCGAAAAATAGAATTATGCTTGATATCGAGTGGACAGGAATAATAAAATGCACAAAAAATTTTACAATCTGCAAAGAGGTGAAGTTCTTCTCTTGGACGATATAACAAATCTTTACCTAAAAGAATCGACTTCTCTCACAACAAAATGTTCAAAAAAGTTTAACCAGGAAAATTCTATCACTATGAAGTAGCCAAAAACGTTACCAAGTAGCCAGAACGAATAACTCTCACTCAGTCGAGATAGCATTTCATCAAGAAATTAACTTAATATCATGTCAGGTGTGTTCCCTCGAAAGAATGTTGCGGCGATTCATGGCCCTGCCCATGAAGGCTCTCCGGATAAACTCCGATTATTAATTCTGATCTCCATTTTAATTTAATAAAATATTAAATTATGATAATTACTTTGAAGATTTATTACTTTAAGGGTTTATTGAATCTGTATATATATACTATATATATATATATACTATATATATATATATATATACTTAGATATATATATATATAATATATATATACTATATTATATATATACTATATATATAACTACTATTATATATTATACATACTATATATATATATATATATATATATATATATATATATGATATATATATATATTTAATATATTTCTCAGTATTATTGATCCTAAGCCAACCAGAGCTTAAGTCGTAACGGGCATGATCAAAAATATACTAGGACCTTTTCCGTTTTAGACTCCGTCAGTTTTAATTTTTTTTTTTTTTGTGTTTTTATACATTATTGTGATAAGTAAATAATAGACTCACGTTAACAATGAATTTAAGTAGTAACGGACATGCTTCAAAAATAAGTTCGAGGACTCTCTCTCAAATAAGTTATCAAAAAACTATTGTGGGTAAGATTTTGTTTTATATTTTATTCCGGGTGGAATGTGTTTTTCGAACTGATGGACTGGGATAGTTTAACCGCAAAAGGGTGATGGCACTTGCTCCGGGGTTCTCTCGGCCCTCAAGGAACGACAGGGTATATGGGTTATGTAATCCTCAGTCTTCCCCCCTCCGGTGGAGAGGTGTCCCCTCTCTCCCGGAACCGCCGACTCTTTGGCTATTTGGAGTGCAGGTGGTCTAGCGGGATGTTTGCTCAACGCCGACCTCCCTCTACAGTAGAACATAATGAAAGATAGCTGGGGTCCCCCCCCTAAAATATAATTATAGAATTATTGAATTAATTATTGAAGAATAGTTATATACACTCAATTATAATATATTATATATCTATAATGTGAGACTGCTATGTTTTTTATTTTAAATATATTGTCCTAACACGTTGACAACTACTACAAACTACTCAACTTTTATTAATAATTATTAATAAAATTTGAGTAGTTTGCAGTAGTTGTCAAAGTTAGAAAACAATAAACTTTATCTATAAAGATTTTTAGGTAAATTTTTAATTTCATAGGATTAAAACAAGATATTATAAAATATAAATTGTTTTAATATTCACAGAAATAAAATATGTACACAAACGTAGCATCTATATACATAAGAATGTTTAGAACATTTCCTATAATAAATATATGTTTATATATTTTTCATAAAGTTTATTTAGTATTATATTTAGTATTTGCATTTTTCTGTGTTTTTTGGGGGACCAAATCTTATAAATCGGTTTTCTTCGGTTTAACATTCTTTGTTAGGTTAAACTTACATGAATTCACTTTCCAGTGTTTACATTTATTCTCATATTTTATGGTTATTAATTTGATTATATATGATAGAATTTCAAAACTACAAAAAAAAATATATACTTATAACTGCATCAGAATCTTAACATTAAACAGACAAAGTCTTCAGGTGAATATAATGTAGGTCATGACCTAACTTTTTCATATTATCAAACTTATGTACTATATATAATAAATTATAAGTAGAGGACTGTGATGTGATGTAATATATTATGATTTAACCCGACCTTAGCCAATATTTAATTATAAAATTTTTTTGAATAATGCTGTAAGTTGTAGTAAATTGACTATAAGGATAATATATAATACATATTGGAACGTTTCTATTCATACTACCTTTATATTGAAAGTGGAAAAGAGGTGGATATAAGCCACAATATGAACATGTTTTCTCCAGTGAAAGCAAAAAATGCGCGAAGATAAATTGTGTGACATAGCTAAATTTCACCCACAAATCTCTAAGACCATACTTTGGTGTATAGCCTCTTAATTGCATGCGAGCATAGAGCTTCAGTGGAGCAAAGTCCGAGCGGAAACGCTTTTGATGACACATTGTATCAGATAGAAAAATTGAGCTCTACGGTGAGTTATTGGATATGGAGGTCCTAAAAATACCGCCTAATCGCCGCAAGCGATTCGCATCGCGCAGGAGAATGTTAATCCGCCGTGGGAATTCTTTCTTCCCCTTCGCCCGATCGTTCAAATTTGAAGTTTAAAAAACATATGGAGAAAAAAAGATGTGACATTAATTAATTAATAATTAATTAATAAATTAATTAATTAATTAATTAATACAATAAATAAATAAAAAAGGAATCTATAATAAGGAACTAAAAAAAAAAACAAAAATTTTAAACACTCACAAAAAAAGAACTAATTAGGCATTAAAAAAAAGAACCTAATTAGCATTCACTAAAAATTTAATCAGGAATTTCATTTTATAATCTGGAATTTTATGGTTAAAGGTTCGTAAAGGGTGTCTGGACCCCACCTTAGAGGGGGGTCCCCCCGTAGAAATGACTGATGGAAAAATGCAACGGGGAAGCTGCTTCGTAAGGAAAGAAGAAGGAAGGAGGAATGCAGGGAAGAAGAAGGAGGAAGAAGGAGGACGAGAAAGGAGGGAGTCGGAGTTGGCATCGGCACCGGTCCTGGAGCCGGTGGCCGTTTGCTTTTAAGTTAATAAAATTCTTTGGAACACCTCACTACATTTCTCATCAATGTCATAGTAATTCTATGTTCAATTATGATTGAAGATTCTACAAGTAGATGCGATTATATCTCTAGTATTTCTTTAATATTAAAACTGAGTGTGGAAATTGCTCAATAAAAATATACTTTAAAAAGAAGTCGTTTCTTGTCGGACCCCCAACAGAAAGGGGAGGCGCGGATTTCCGAACACGGTCCCGACTGAGTATATAGAGACTTATCATGGCCTTTGAGAAATGACAAAAACAATGTAAGTGATGAAATGTGGAAAGAAGTGAAGAACATAGAGGACAGGAAGGGGTATTATCGCCAAGTTCAGCGAGCAACAAGCAGAAAGAGGAGGCCCAGCCCCGGTGGCATCGGCACGGTGCGGTGGCGCCGGTGCCGGTCGCTAAGTTAATTTACTAAATAAAATTTCTCTTCTTCGTCCGACAAATTCATATTAGTGCAGTCATTTAAACAAACCAATGCGGATATGTTTATAAGGTTGTAGCAGATCTCGAACTCCATGTGGATTGAAGTTCCGTTTATGGTTAAAGGGTGTCTGCGATCCCCTCTACAACAAATCTGGAGAGGGCGTAGAAGGTGTGGCGCGAAGCGAACATACGGAAGATTGAAAATGCATGGCGAATTCGCAGCCTAACAGAAAAACAAGGAAAGGAAAGATGGGCGGTAAGAAGGATGTGCGGGCCATGTGGAAGGAAAGGAGTCTTGGTTGCAAGGAAGATGACCTTCCGTGCACCATGCGCGCTGCTGGAGGCCCGTATCCGGTGCCGAGTTAGTAAACATTCGTTTAATAATTACAATAGCACATAACTGTTCACATTAGATCTGCTTTGGCGTCGTTTTCTTCGTGAGAACATGTACATGTCAACGCGCCTAAGAGTCTGCATTGACTATCTTGCATTTGAGGAAACCGATAACCCGTTTTTTCTAATGTTTTGAAGAAGAAATATTAAAATATATAATAATTTTCAAATCTCATTTTCTTTTTATAAAACGTTAACTAATATTAACATACCGTAATTATGAATAAAAATAAAGTTTCAAATTGTTTATTATGTCAACTTAGATATGAAATTAATGAATACAAACCTCGTGACTATTTATAAAAAAAAAAAAATAATAATTATATTAGTTTATTATCATAAAAAAAATAATTAAATGGACTCTGTGCAGTCCATTGCGATAAAATTCTCCTATTTTTTTTAGATTAATAATTTTGTAAATTGTATATATTATTTGCATTTAAAAATAATGAACTAATTATTAAAATTATGTTAAAGTAAATACATGCATATAAATAAATATATGGATATAAATTAAATTAATGTTTATTCTAATTTTTTTTGCAATTTAATAAATGTTGATATCATCAACATATTAACATTAATTAAATTATAATAAAAGGTAAAAAAATTGGTTAGAAAACCCGCAAAAAAAATTTATTTATTGATCATGATATTATATATATTAATATGTGCACAGTATTAAAAGTATCCGAATTACTATATATCTACTAAAAAAACTGGAAATCCTCGGAAGTTGCAACATTTATATCTAATAAGATGTTGCAATAATATATAATATACTATATATATAATATATACCGCTATCTATTACTCATCATATATACTAGTCCAAATTTACATACTTCTACTTCTCTATTTATCGTACCTGACTATTACCTTACTCATCTTATATTTTACGGTGATTTTTCACTAGTATAATAATTGAATCAGTTACACAGTTATTCTATATATATAAATAGTTAAGTTATGGTAGTACTAGTTTTTCAAGGTTATCTTATATATATTATCAGTGTGTAGAGAACCGTAAATTTAATATAGGTATCTACTTAGGTATAATATAATAGTACTCAGGACCTTAGATACTATATATATAGGTCTTTTTATATTTAGTAGTACTTACTATTTTAGCTTGACTCCATAAGATAGTAATATAGTTTAACTCCCTACCAATAAATAAGTATGATAGTATCAGGTATGGCGCTCAGTGAAAAAAAATCTAAACTAGGCAATATATTTCTCTTTCTATATTTAGCTGAGCCATATATATATATAAGAGAAAAAAGAATAAAAAAAAACTGCTTAACTATATTTTCCTTTTTTATTGAAAACTAAAAAATAAAAACATCATAAGGGTATTTATATATACTATACCTAGTAAAGTGATTTTTAACTCTCTCAGATCTCTACTAGGTTATACTTTTTCATCTATATATAATCATCAATAGTAGGCATGTAATGTAATATGTAATAATAATATTATGATTATGTTATATATATATATATTATATATTATTATACTATTATATTATATATTATTTTATATACTATTAGTATATCATATTATATTATATATATAGTAGTAATATAATTTAATTTACTATTTTAATTCAATTATTTCAATCGATTTTTTTAAAACTCGATATAAGTTATTTTCTATATATATAAACTCTACTCACTATATATTAATAATACGATTTAGTTATTAATATTCAGTCTTTATATACTCTATACTCCATATTGCAGTGCATGCGATCCGACACTGGAGGTTGGATCTAGGAGAAAAGAAACTCATAACAGTGAGTGATTCATGAAATAGCTTTCTTATGGAATGAACGATCAATCACGAAATAGTGACCCTTCTCATATACTCCCGATTCACTCGGAAACCACTACTCAAGTCGCTTTGGCCTTTGCATTTTTTTTCACACATCGCTATTGTCCTCGTTTGTTTTGGATGCAAAGTTAGCACCCGCTCTTCCTCTTCCCTTGGTTCTAAAGAATGGCTCATGAGAGATATGTCCAAACCTGGGACTGACAATTTGCAGGAGATTATTCGCGGTTAGTATTGTGGGTACCGAATTGCTCCAGCTGTTCTAGGCTTTTCCTACACTAGGGCCCCCGCCCTCTTGGTAGTGGAGAATAAACTTCGAGTTTGCGTTCCTCTTGGAGGGGCGTCTCGGAAAGTCCTGTGAATTCCTGGAAGGTTATTTCCCAGGATAAAAACCTGGAAACTGGTTAAAGTGACTCTGGTCCCAGTTTGGATAAAACCCTGGGAAACTCGGAAACTTGATCAGCTCCGAATACTCTCTCCACCCAGAAGATATATATGAACAATTGACATAGTAAAATAAGAGGGTATATTTATACACAACAAATCCTATTTACAATAATTCACACATTCTGTTTCATGTAAAATAGAAATTGTAAAAAGCAATGTAAAATTAAAATTGACATGTCTAAAAAGAAGAAACTTGCAAATAAAATAATAATAAAAATGTGAAATTGAACAGAAAATCGACGAAAAGTCATCACAGTTTTAGTTTCCCTGATGTCACCAAGCACAGACTGGACTTTGGATTTGTCACACATCCGCTATTGTTCCTTTGTTTGAGTGCAAAGTTCTTGTGTGCACGGTTTCCTCTTCTGTGGGAAAAGTAATGGTCGTGAGAGATGTTGTTCCCAAACCTTGAACCGACAATGCGGTCGTTACTATTTACCCACCGCGGTCAGGGTGGTTGGTTACGATAATTCTTGCCCTACTCTCTGCTGCTGGCTCTTGGCCGGCTGCCTGCTTGAACGGCGCCTCGTTGCCCGCCGCCAGGACTCCTTTCGGGTACCAGGGTGGATAGAGTTTTCAACTCATAGCTTCCTGCTGCGCGGTACTCTCGGTTCTTGTAAATTCGACTAGTGCGCATTAAAGGTTTTGTCTCTGTTTTGCTCACATGCACGCCCTCCCGGGTACAACGCAAAGCCACGGCATTGACAGTCGAAGTAAGGTCCAGCCAATAATAGAAGATCCGAGTATATCCATTTTCTGAATTTGAAGTCAATCCTGTATAGCTCAAGATGACATTTATCTGCCAACGAATGCAGACTCCACCCATGTACCTTTGTCACACCTCTACCTTCGTCGTTACAGAGGATACTGGTCTTCTCGATCGTGCCACATATTTGTTCTGTACGCATTTGAGAATGCCCAACCGCATGGGCAACCCACAAATTCTGGGGTTCAACACCATGCACTAGTTGGTGATAACACGTGTTACACGACTTATTATCATACCAACGGTATGGCAATACAGCCTGCTCACCTGTCTACCCAATTTATCAGATCTTCCCTCCCGTCTGTTTCTATATAATATAGTACTATATATATATATATATAATATACTAGTATTTCTTTTTGAAGTTTGGATGCTATGGGTATTATTATTTATAATACTCCTCCCCCAACTACATAAGATATATATAGTGGATCTATATATATATTATAATACATATAAAAAATTATACTATAATACTATATATATATTATGCCTAGTCTATAAAATAGATAGTGATAGACTTTATATGTATATATAATATATACTATAATTTCTTAATTTATCATGTAAACAATTAGTTATGGTACTAATGATAATAATACAGTGTAATATTATTAATGCACGGTCAATTATATAATATATATGCTGCATGAAGGAGTAGCATGACAAGTAGCTAGCAAGCTTACTAGTGATATAAATAATTAAGAAGTGTTATAAATAGTTAGAATATTAGTATTAGCAATGGTATAAATATTAGAATAATAATAATATATAAATAAGATAGTATAATAATAATAATAATAATAATTAATAATTATAATAGTAATATAATAATAATAATATCTAATAATATATAATAATAAATAAATAAAACTTTCATTATAACCTAAATAAATATACATTATATAATAATAGTTATCACATAATACTTATCTAATTAATCTACTCTCAATACATAATAATTAATACTAATCAATAATTAATAACTTAAAAAGGTAATATATATTTTCTTGATTCTCTTTATAAATAAATAATAGTAATCATTATAATTCTCTCGCTTTATATCCATAAAAAAAAATAATTTTAATAAATATATATACCAAATATAAGAATTAATAATAATAATGAATACGTAATAAAAATAATAATACAAAAGAGTCAGAGTCGATCGGTTAGATGTTGTTTTATGGTTGCTAAGCCTCGATGGTACTTTGAAGTACACATGGTGGAACCGGTAAAAGCTTTTACATCGTGTTAGGGGGCTATTTATTTGCACGAAATGAGTAAGGGAAGTCAACTTTTTTTTTTTAGCATTTTTTTTAGGTACATAAAAACAACAAAAAAGGAAGAAAGCCAGAAGGAAAAAAATTATTTTATCAATAAGTAAAATACACCACAGAAAAACATCATTTTAACGCAGAAAAAAGAAAAAAAAACTCTTTCAATGAGGAACAGCCACTTTAGAAAAAACACCCACTTATTTTCATTTCGCCCACAAGCTGTATGGCGATTACCGACTAATGATTTTTCTATTGTTGAACGATTTCTGACGACATTTAGGATTTTTGATTTACTTTTTGATACTCTGTAATGAAAAAAAAAAAATTTCAAGTGAAAAAACTTGGGTAGTATTTTGTCCAAAAACAGCAGGCTCAAAAAACTATTGGGGAGAGGGGGAACTCTCACCGTAGTCCGCGCAGTGGGATTTTACAAAGGGTTAACTAATATTAATCTATTTTAATTAGTTTTTATTTTTTACAGTGCTGACTTATATTTTTATAATTTTTATTTACATTTTAACTTTGTGTCTTAATTTTTTTTTATTTTAAATTTTATTTGTTTATTATTTTTAAATTATTTTTTCTAACTTATTTTTTTGTACATAAGTTGTTACGTTACATTTGAACTTTGTGTTTAATTTATTTTATTTAGGAAATTTTATCGTCATATCAAGGTTAATGGAATATTTTTTCTAAGTGTTGGTGTTGTTTATTTCGGTAACAAAGTTTAATGTGCACTTCTTTTACATAGCTTGTGTGTTTAATTTTTTTCTACTTTAATTTTTTTATGAAATTTTTTATTGTGAAAATTTATTATAATACCAAGTTCTGTTCATTTTTCCTGAATCTATTCTAGTTTGTGTTTTCGTGTTTCTGATAGAAAAACGTGTTTTTGTTTTACTCTAAAAATTATCTCTTTTTTATGTTATAGTCTCAGTACAATTTGCATTTTACATAACCCTGCCAGTAAATCAGTAAATCAGTTTAATCAACACCACTCCAGCCTCACCCTCCGTCTACCCCTTCGTATGACTTCTACTGATTCTCATTGATCTATTGGATACATTGATTCTACTTGATATCTTCAAAGTCATATTTTGTTAAACCATAACACAAAAACTTTTATTCCTTTTCTTTTGTTTTGTTTTCTTTATACAACATTTTGTTTTTTACCCTAAAACATTTTTATGCTTTTTATGTTTTATAACTTCAAAAAATTTGCATTTTTTACATACCCTTCCAAGCTAGTCAATCAAGTAAATCAGTCAATCAAACTGCCCTCCAGCCACCCTCCTACCCTCCATGATCTATTGATCTTATTATCTATTGATTCAAATCCATATTTGTTATAAACATACATCAAAAACTTTATTTATTTTGTTTTTGTCTTTCTTATTAACATTATGTTTTTGACTAAAAAAATTTATTCTTGTTGTATGTTTATAACTTCCAAATTTAGGTTGTTCTACATACCCTAAAGCAGTTAAATGCAGTAATCAGTAAATCAGGTTCTAAGTAAGAAATCATTGCTAATCAGTTTAATCTTAACTGCCCTAGAGTTCATCCTACTTGGCATCCATGACCTTTTCGTCATTTTACCAATTGATCTATTTGATCTATTATCTATTGATTCATGTCCCATATCGAGTATCAACCAAAAAATTAAAACAAACTTTTTTTTATTTTGTTTTGTTTTTCTTAAAAACATTTTTTTACTTTAAACATTTATGCTTTTTATGTTTATAACTTAAAAAATGTGCCATTTTTACATACCCTAAAGCAGCTTAAATTCTCAATCAGTCTTAACTCAAAACCCACCCACTCCTCTCCTCCTACCCATCCCCCATGATCACTTGACTCTATTGATCTATGATCCTATTGATTCAATTCTCATTATAAGTATCTCTCTCTGCTATAAACATACACAAAATAAACTCTTTGCTGTAGTTGTTGTTGTTGATGTTGCTGTAGTTGTTGTTGCATCTGGTGCAGTTGTTGATTGTTGTTAGTTGAATTGCTTTGTTGTTGCTGGTAGCGTGTTGCAGTTTGTGATGCTGTTGTTGTTGGTGTCGTTTGTTTGTTGTTGTTGTTGTTGCGTGTTGCTTAATTTGTCGTTGTTGTTGCTTTTGTTGGCTTAAAATATACTTCAACGTTCAAGTTAAATGGGAAATATATACAACATCGTTTTTCCCAAACATACTCTCTAACCAAACATTACTCTAATGTACATATTTTTACATTAAACTATAAAAGTTTTCGTATATTCAAAACCATTAGCAGACAAAGAATAACTTAGCAATACTCTGCTGCCTTTCCCATCTAGCTCTAACTGACATCACAGCATTCATTAACCACGCCGTAACTTCAAATATTAGACAGTTTCAATTCTTACTCTACCAGGCTGCATCGCTCTCCCTCTCTCCGAATCGTTCTCTCTCCCCTTCTGCACACATGCATTTAGCAACTCTCTCCATTTCTTTTTAACTTGAAGCAACCACCGCCCGCCGCACAAACTATCATCTATCTTATCTCAATCTCTGTATTATTTTACTTTCTCGATTAATTTATTCTTTGATTCTATTATTAATTTATATCTATTCTTCTCTCTAGCATCTCAAAAATTATCGATCTTATACTATTCATGACTCCATCTCTCTCGTGCATCTTCTGCCGTGGCTACTCCTCTCTAGCGTCTCTTCTCTCAAGCCAATCTGCTCATGTGCACTCCTCCTACTCTTCTTATTCATTTCTTCCTCTCATGAGGAATGACGGGATTATAAGAATGTTCAGAGAAGATTTTCCGTTGATGATTATTATCATTATTTTTATATGACAATTATTTCTCTTATTATTATCTTACTTATCTTTATTTATTTTCCATTCTTCATCTTATCTTCTTACTCTTATTCTTCCCCTACTAGATTCTCACCTACTCTTCCCTACTCTCTCTCTACGCTACTCTTCTCTCTTCTTACTAACGCGCTCTTGGCATCTTCTCATCGCTCTCTTCCGATCGACATATCCATCCGTTTGCCCCTCTCGTCCAGTCTAGGTCGGCCATTCTCCATACACTTCTTAACTACTTCTCTGGTACGTCGTAAACATGCAAGTATAGGCCGTCTCCCAGACACCATAAACAAGGTTTAACATCTCTGCCTGGTCGCGCTCTCTTCTCTCTGTCTGTACCTTCTTCTATACTTCACTTTAGTAACGCCTTTCCAACCCATGAAGCTCAACCAATC
>JABUQX010016193.1:0-20000 GCA_015478945.1 Trachelipus rathkii | reverse complement strand
AATACAGAAAGAGAGAGAGAGAAGTTAAGAATCCAGTTTAAAACCCTGAAAGATATATTGCATTCAAAGAAAAATGTTTTTAGTTATGAGATGAAGTATATTTTGCGACGTTTGGGACTGCAACTGTTAAGAGCTGCACACCTTGACTATTCGGAATTTGAAGAAGACGCAATTATTGAAGGTTTGAATGCAGCGTCCAGAGGCGAATTGCTCCATCAAAAGGTTTATTAGTTTTAGCGGAAGGAAAATTAAATTGAATGTACGCGTTTATGTTAGATATGCAAACACACACAAAGAAGCACACACACACTACACACAATATATATATAATATATATATATTAATATATATATATATATATAATATATATAATATATATAATAATTTCGCTCTATGCCAAGAAAATAATACAGGGATATTATTCATCAGACTAAGCATGCTTTCTTATTCAACTAAAAAGGAAGTGTGCTGCCCTCTATTGATTCTCTCATTCTGATATAAAAATCGCCTCTTGCCAAAATAACATCTCAATATAATACTTATCGTTAAATATACTGCCCTTTTCACCTACCTCTTATTATCCGTTTATATAAGTAGTATATATATATATATACATATATATTCTGACAGGTTTCTTAATTGCTAAAACACCCTCTGAAAAGGCTAACCTCTTTGGTCTTTTTATTTCATCTAATTCCACCTAATGGACGATTCCGCCTCCCCTCACTTACTACTGTAGCCCTCCTCCACCTTATACTTAGTATGTATACCAATGAGTACTAGATATATATTCTACACACTGTCATATTACTCATGATCAGATATACAGAGATATACTGAATCTTAATGAACGTTCACGGTACGTACCATATGGCTCCAGATGCATTCCACCTCTAGTGTTTTGAAGAGTGCTGCTCTGAGTGGCGCTCTTACTCGCTTTCAACTCTAATTACTCCCTTAATGCTATACTTAATACTAACACTTTACACTTCAATGTGCATGGAAACTTATATCAGCTCAAAACTACCTAAAAAAGTAGAGTACCGCAATCTGATACCTATTACTAACTAATCATTACTATTAGTACAAATTAAAGATAAATATTATAATTATGTTTTTTAAAATCTTATTAGAAAAATATCTACTATAAACTTTAACATTCATCCATATATATCTCATTACAAGATCATAATAGTAATCTCATTCCCTTCTTAATCAGATCGTCAGTATGGCTTTCAGACGATCGAGATCATATAAACTGGTGATCACCTTATCCTATCTCACTATCATATATTGATCTATCTACCTTAAGGATTACATGGTGAGTCTTGATATGTGAGTTAGGTAGCGCGCTTAGACATATCTAAAGCTGTTTGAACAGTTAGTATATATTATACTATATATAATATGAGTATATATATATACTATAAATATAATATAGTGGCCATGCGATCAGCCTACTCTCTATAGTACTACTTATTCCTTTGGATTATCCACTTCTATCTTTTAGAATCAATTTTACTTCTAGTCTTTCATTATACAGATCGTATCCATTCAGCTCTGTTGATGAGAGCAACACATCATTCTCATCACTTTCATGATTAATCGTCGGTGTCATTCCTTCAAGTTTCTGTTATTTATATCATCCATACTTATCTTAATATTCTCTTATACTTCATCAACAGATTCCTACTAGCTGCTACATTACTACTCTGTTCACTCTTAGTGACCGATTACTCATACTCTCCATTCTCCACTCATAGTTTATATTGGCTCACTCCGCTCGTTTATATATCTAGAGTTGCCTCTCGTAATCTACATACTTGTCTGATTCTTAAATTCTATTGCCGATTATTGTCTGGAAAATTCTCACAAGTAGGAGTAACCGTATAATCTTTTAGAAGTCATACTACTTTGAAAAAACTCAACTTCTTCTATCATCCCATCTCTAAAATACCTATATTCCCAAACTTCCTATATATTCACCCTTTGACGAGCCTAATGTTAACATACCCTAAACAACATAACGCTATGTGGAGGGTTATATAATGCTGAAGTCTGGGTAACTTGGCAATTCTTTATTGAATGGTTAAATGAAGTGTTTGGCCCTACTATAAAAAAATACCTCCTTCAAAATTTATTTACTACTTCATTACCTTCTGGTAATGGACAATGCTCCTGTTCATCCTCGAGGCTTGGAGTACCAGCTCTTGGAGGAGTTTAGTTTCATGACAGTGAAGTTCTATCCTCCTAACACAATCCTCTCATCCAGCCCATGGACCATCAAGTTATCCCTAATTTTTAAAAAAAACTACACGAACGGTCTGTTTCAAATTAGCTTTTAGTGACTAATAAAATAGATTAACCCTCAGAAAGTTTGTATTTTGGGTGTCGCGGGGTTCCTCCGCCCTCCCATACGGGGTAGAAACGTCCACCCCATGTTCCCTCGGCTCCGAGCCCACTATGGCCGTATAAGCAAAATTAATAGAAAAGTCTATTTATTTACGAGAACAAATAGAACTTCTCTACAATAGGCCTTCTAAAATATTACTTATTATAACGAATAATTTTTTTATCTTATTATTATTTTACATTTTCTTATGTAAATTTTTACTGGGATCCAAAAATTTTTTTTTTTTCGTTTTTTTTTTGTTTTTTTTTTTTTTTTTTTTTTTTTTTTTTTTTTTTTTTTTTTTTTTTTTTTTTTTTTTTTTTTTTTTTTTTTTACATTTCCAGGGCAAACTTTGGACCAGCATTCGTAATGTATTCCGTTTTACGTAGCATTAATAGTTTTTGATATACATATGACGACAATCGAAAGCTGGCCTATATTATATATATATAATATATTATATATTATATATATAACATATATAATAGTATATATAATAGATTATATATTTATTAATATAATAATATATATTATAGATAATATTATATATATAATGTCTGTACGTGTGTGTTCGGTGTGATGTGTGTGTGTGTGTGTGTGTGTGTGTTGTGGTGTGTGTGTGTGTGTGTGTGTGTGTGTTGATGTGTGTGTGTGTGTGTGTGTGTGTGTTGGTTTGTATATTTACAAAGTAGAGTTCTCAATCATTTTGTGGATTATCATTTACCAAAACGATAACTTTATTTCTTTCTTTTTCACTCCATTCGCCATTTTCTTGAACATTTGGTGGATTTTACATTCTGTTGCAACTAATCAGTTTACATCAACTTCTATTATTTTAATTAACTTTTTTATCATAAGAGTTAAAAAAACCGAAACAATCACACACACACACACACCAAACATATATGTGTATATATATATATAGTATATATATATATTATATTATATTATATTTAATTATAATATATAATATATTATATATATATTATTTGATATATATATATATATATATATATTATATATATATATATATAATATATATTATATATATAACTGTATATATTATATTATTATATATATATTATTATATTAATATAATATATTAATTATATATATTATATATATATATATATATATATAGATATATAATATTTATATATATTATATATATAATATATATAATATAATATATATATTGAAGAAAGGCATGGGCAGATGATTATCTTTTATTTTGACTCTTCATAAAAATAAATCCCCTCGTTAACACCATCTTTTACATCTTGTATAGCTATAAAAGTCAGTGACAAAACTATTTTAATAGATTTACAAAATATTGCCATCATTTCAGTAATTTTGTAGCTACATAACACGATTCTAAGAAAGCTACAACTATGAGCTCTAATAAACCAAATGAAGAAAATTGTTTTATTTAGGTTACCCACCCCCAAAAAACCCCACTATGAATGGACATACTATCTTCAAAATGAATACAAATACCACTCCATCAACAATTTAGCAGCAATATTGATCTTCATTGATTTCATGTATTCTAACAAAATCACTACAATATACTATATATAATATATATTATATAATTATATATATATTATTATATCATATATTAATATTATATATATTTAACTATATTATATTAATATATATATTATATATCATTTAAAAGAGCAATTTTGGTTCTCTTCCAACGACCAACCAGTCCACACAATAAGATGGAGGTTGAACTCAACTTACTTCGCATTCATGGCGAAGTCCCTCCACTAAATACCACTGAAAACTCCCCACCAAAACCGGTCGTACAAGCCAAATCTCTGTTGTGCGACTACTCCTTACCACCAGGATTTCTTGCTCCTCATCGTATGGACCCAAGTCTCAGGTTTTCCCCCAATCTGAATCCACTTCCAACATTACCCCTACCCCCATAGAGACAGTTGTGTCAAAAAGACCATCCTCATAATATTTATAATAACATAGAATGGGCAACTTCCTTCAATTAAATTGTCGTGTCTACTATTCCAATTTTGAAGAACTTGTTCAACTAATAAACATATGCACACCAAAGTGCATATGTTTCCAGAAACTTAAACTATGCAATCGTGACCTATTCCAACCTTCGAAATATAAATCGAAGCTAGCCTCCATAGAAAGAGGTAACAATGATAAGAATGGTGTAGGAATACTCATTCAAAAATCTTCCCCCTATTCTAAAGTCTTTCTTCAAACCAAATTTCATGCAGTAGCAGGACAAATTAATCTGTCAACCGACCTTACTGTCTGCTCGATCTACTTGGCTCCGAGTAGTGAGTTTACTAAGGCCGACGTAGCTGATTTTTTTAAGCAGCTCCCTACTCCTGTTGTTATACTAGGAGATTTTAACCTTCGCCAACCTTTATGGGGTGATTCTGTCACCTCCTCTAAGTCTAAGATCCTTGAGGATCTCCTAACACCCTTTTCCCTGAGAAGCCTTAACACACGATTAACTACATATGAACGTTTAGATACACACTCCTCTTCCTGTATTGATATTTCCTTTTTGCCCCCATTCTCTTATGTATCAGTTTACCTGGTCTCGCTTATTACTTTAAATGAACTTACGCTGAGCCCAATGTTAAAACCCAATTCTAGCTCCCGTTATCCGTTATGACCGGGCGGAGTGGGCTTCTTTTCATCAGGCCACAGCTATTCCACTTTCTTCCTTCAATAAGCAGTTTGCAACCATTGATGATGCCTTTAACTTCTTCCAGCAAGTTATCATCACATCAGCAAAAGCTTGCATCCAGCGATCTTCCGCATGTAGGGGTTCGGCAACTCCTTGGTGGTCCCAAGAGTGTGCACAAGCTAACAGGGAGAAGGAAAAAATCTTCAGATAATACAAAGGGACCCTCACCACCCCAAACCTAATTATTTTTAAAGCAGCTGCTGCGAGATCTCGTCGAATTAATCGCCAAGCACGTAAACAATACTTTCGAACTTATATTTCGGTTGTCAATTCTAGAACTCTCCTTTCTTCAGTTTGGAAAGTTGCTTAGAAAATATCTCCCTGCTCCAACAACTCTTCACCCATAGTCCTCCGTTATGGGCCTGATATAACCGATATGATCTCTGCTCTGCATTAGGTTATAGTACGTAGTACATGGTCAGGCCTCCCCAACCCTACTCCACCCATTAGATCCCATTCAAAAATGAAGACCGTATCTCCACTGGAACCTTCCGATCGTTCCCCGGGTGAGCCTTGAAGTTGAATCCGATGTAATGCCACTCTCTCTTCGAAGGGAATTTATTATGTGCACAAGTTACCTTCGCTTTCAAACATCAAAACCACCTACTCTAATACAGATTCAGCGAGAAATATCTCAGAATCCTCCTTACTGGCCATTTGCAAACAGTTTATAACATCCTTAACTTCCTCAACATTCCTTTGCAAAACGTGCTGCCTTTCTCTTATGATGAAGAGTACAAACCTTGGGTATTCCCTTCTTAGACCATCTGTCTGTTCCTGACCTCTCTCTCCAAATTTATCCACCTCGCTGCCTTGTTTAAGACATCATTCTTGTTTCATTCCGCAATTCACGGGGGATTTACTCCAGTATTTATTGACGGCTCTAAACAGGGACACGATGGTCGTCTGCTGTCTTTCCTGACGCAAAACTTCCCTACCCTCCCCCTCGTGCGTCAATTTTATACGACAGAATTAGTGCTTAATGATTCCCTAGCTCATTTTTGTTCCTACCAAAACCACTTTATGCATTTATTTAGATTCGACAGCCCCTATTCTAAAAACATTATGGTATCCGCTGCACAATTTCTTCAGCTGCTCTGTTCTCGGAAGAAACAAATTACCTATGTTGAACCCCTTCTCACGTAGGATAACTGGCAATGAAATAGCATGACAGAAAGGCCAGAATGGCTGCTCCTTCTTTCCGGAGCTGTTCTAAGGTACCTCCCGGATTCCATCCGACAGGTGTTGCCTCCCATCAAGCTATTATTATCCTGCTCTCACGACCAAAGGTCCGTCTTACTCAGGAGTGCGCCGTGGTGTCACGAAAAGGAGCAGAAACTTGAAAATATTAAAACCAACATTGTTGAGTGTTCCTCCTCTCACCAACGAAAACGCTTGCAAAAACGGTAATCCTAGCATGCTTTCATATTGGCCACAGCAATATCACACACAGCCATACACGTCATGGATCCTCCTCCATCTGCAAATTTTGCCGCCCATACCCCCCAATCTGTTCACCAATCTTCATTGATTGTCCTAACTGGTCCTATTTGCCGTCGTCCTTTTCCACCATATGCCATAAACCTTCTAAAAGGTTATTCCATATCGTTATCGAATTCTCCACTTAATAAACATTTTCTCTTATCCCTCAGAACCTGAAATTTCTTCACAAACATTCTTATTTCTTTTATTAATAATAGAAGTATATATAACGGAAGACATTTCTTTTTCTTTAGGCTTTATTTATTTTTGACGATAATCATTTCGCCATCCTAATTTTCTTTTACTTGCCATTTCAAAGATATGTATGAGCAATCAACCATGGAGCTTGTAATTCACCCAGTGGCACTTCTGTTGGGCTGTGGTGGTCCTGTACATGACTCAAAAAAAAAATTATAGATATATATTATTATATATTATATTATTATATATATATATTATTATTATATATATATATATATTATGTATATTTAAATAAAGTGTATTTTTATTTTTAATATTATACCTATTTTACATATTTATATTTATTTATACATAAAGTAATAGAATTATATATAATATATATAAAGATATATTAATGTATATATAATATATTATATATATATTTATATAATATATATATATTATATTTTATATATATAAATAATCATTATATTATTATTATAATATATTTATATATTATATATATTGTTTTGCTTGCAGAAAACCTTTAGAAGTATGTCTGTTGTTATATGGTAAAATCGGAATATTAATACCGGGCCGTTATTTAAATGTTTTTTCTTCATTTTGTTGGAAATTCAATTCTTCAAAACTGGTTTTTATTAAACATAATAAAAAGGAAGGATCTATGTTTCTAAGTACTTCTATATCATATATATTTATTATATATGTATATATATAATTATAATATATATATAATATATATTATATATATATTATATATATATATAATATATGTATAAATTAATATATAATATTATATAATATATATACATATATATATAAATATATAAATATATAATATTATTTAATATTATATATCTATATATATATATATATATATATTATATATATATATATATATAATATATATTAATATATATAAATAAGTATATATATATATATATATTATATATATATAATATATTTTACAGTGGCGGATCCCAGATTTTTTTTCGGGGCCAAACAAAAATGGTCTTGTCATATATATATATAATATATTATATATATAATATTTATATATTATATATATATATATATATATATAATATATATATTATATTATATATATATATATATATATATATAATATATATAAATGGAGACAAAATATTAAATTCCTCAGAAATGGGCAGAATTATATGAATTTACTAAACTCATTCTTAACTAATGTTAAATTTACGCCTGACATGAGAGTGAGCGAAATCCGAGTAACATCTTCAATTTTTATTACAATATTTCGGGGTGTAAGCGGCATTACCCCTCCGAAGGAGGGTAAAGCCTCAGCCCATCTCTGCCCCCCTTTCAGAAATATCAATTCAAATTAGAATCTATAGCAGCGCATCTTACAGATTCGATTTGATAGCACTGTAAGACTGTAAGCGCCACTTGGAGATCACCCAGAGAGATGCATGAAGACCCATCTCGGGTACCTGGAAGGGGTGTAACGGTAGGGCGCAGCCTTTGGCTGTGCCTTGATGTAACTGCCAAATTCACCAGTTTTGAATTTATATTTTCTGAAAGGGGGGCAGAATGGGCTGAGCCTAACCCTCCCTCCCCCTTCCTTTCCTCTTTTCCTTCGGAGGTAATGCCCACTTACACCCTTTCGGGTGATCCCCTTTCACCCTTTCAAGATGCGCATCCCATTGGTTTCTCTCAGGAGGTGGTGTTGTAGATACTCTTGGCTAATAAGCTGTTTATCATAAAGTTAGTTACGTTATGTATAGTATACTGATGACTGTGTAAATTAACACTATTGTCTAGAGAAAATGATGACTTTTGTAATTTACTGTGTTAACCTGACATGATAGTGTTAGAAACGTGGCTATAGGTTAGATTTTGTTGAGTATGTTAGGTACAAGAATTTTGCTAAGTCTACGTTTATTACATAGTTCAAAATGATTTAACTCGAGATGAGTATTACTTGATGATGATCAGTTGTCAATCATAGTTCAGATGCCGGTATCTTTGATAGATTGGTCACTTTTGTGTACTTTGATAATGTTTGACTTTTATTCTACTAAGGTACGTTTTGTAAAAATATGAGAAGATGGTTCGATTCTACCAGTCGCCCCACCAGAGACCAAAGCTATCACATTAAGTTTCTTGTGATAATGTAGGTTTGCCTAGACTATTGCTACTGATTATGAATACCCATTCGAGTAGCTCCATGATTTATATTATAACTCAGCTCCAAGTCTACTTACTCCTGTCAAATCACCTCTGTGTGATACGCACTTCAGATTACCTGTTTGTTTAATAAGATAATAAGTATTGCCCTATTCACTATTCAAATGGTTATAGCATAAAATCAATTTCATGTTTCATGTTGAAATTTTCTGCGAAAGAAGGGTGTAGTCTAAAAAGGACTACAGCCTAAAAATATTCCTGTTTACTATGCTTATGTTGGTATGATACTCTAAATGCTACGTAGATTTACAATGTTAATGAAAAATTAACATTGATACGTTAGAGATAACTTGAGAAGACGTGAATAGGTTACGTTCTGTTTGCAATGTTAGTTACTTATGCTGTTAAGTATGAAAGCTTGTTAATGTTAAGTGTTTATTCTTAGCGTAAGTGTGTTAGCATTTTGTTATTGAACATATCTTCTTAGTTCTGAGTAAATGCTATGTTAGCTTTTATTAAATGTGAAAACAATCTACGTAGCATATATTCGAGGCTGGTTATATAAAGAACTATTCTTTACTATGTATATTGTTGCTGTGTGTTTTTGTTGTTATTGTTGTTGTTGTTCGTAGTTCTTGAGAAATATATACCCTTTTGACTGATATGGTTCGTTTGTGCGTTGTATTCTTGTTTACTTTCTTTGGATTGGTTGAAAGACTATTACCTATAAGGTTGTTACGCATACGATTTCCGTCAGTAGGCCATTTTTTCACTGTACTGACACGATACATCGCCTCGCAATCTCTACCAACTTTGTTATAGCTTCACGAGGAGCGTTCGTTATTCCAATGGATGGTCATTGTATATATTAAGCGTTTAAACCAGAATGGCAGTCGTTACTGGCTTTTATTTCTTCTGGCGAAATTCTGTCTTCCTGAATTTCCGTCGAGTTACTCGGGTTCATCAAGAAACATTACTCGACGATCGCTTCTGCCATGGGTAAGAGGATAAGTGTTTGTTATCCGAGAGATCAACGTTTATGAAATATCTAACTGGGAAGACAAAATAAGTGGTTCTAATAGAAATAACGTGGAGTTCTTCGTCGTGTGACAATATTTAAAACCCTTGAGGTACGCCAATATTGGACCAAAACCAACATCGATCTGTCCCTGACCTTCATCGGCATTCGTATAGTTCACCAGTCTCGACCACTTGAAAATATACAGCGTTGCTTAAAATAAAAAACGAATTAACATCACATCTTAGCGATGTTGAACATACTTTAAGATGAACGCATCGAGCTTGAATACACCCTAGTAGGCACAGCGGGGTAAATCTATGATATTTACAACCGACAAACCATGGCATGGGGCTTTCCCGTATAATGCAGACCTTATCAGAAATGCTGCTTCAATAACTTCATCAGCGCCTGGAAGAGTTTACTTCTCTCTTGTATAGAAAGAGAAGAGATGCTGCCTCAATCAAAGTAATGCACGAAAAATGGTTTTGAGACCGTTCTCCTTGGGAAAGCGTCGAACGAATTTTCGGAATTATCGCTTTACATCGACTATTCGAAGTGTAACCAAGGTTGTGTTGAATCTTCGAGTCGATATAGCTCAAGCAACCGTCACCCAATCCTCTGGGCCTACCATCAGTGTCTCTGGTTCTGATTTATGATTGCAGATTAATATTTTTTAAAGGCATAAACTTATGTTTGATTCTTATTATGTTATTATGTTTTTAGTATTTATATAACCCCCTTTTCAATGAAAATTATATGTTATAAAAATGAAAATTGTTTTCACTGCACCGTCTTATGTCTTGACGCTTTATTGACTCTTTTTGTTTACTGTTGATAAGAGGTTTTGCACCTTTTTGTTAATGTGAGACAGTTGATTGGCTTAGCTTGCGCTTAACTGTGTGCCTAAACCTTGTTAATAATCTCTGAAGTATCACGTACTGTCTGATTTGCTTTTAGTTTTGTCGGATTGTGTAGTTAGGCATTGGCTTTCGATCTAATTGTGGAACACGTTTGGTTAACTTAGAATACTCCTCATTGGGCTGGTATATAATTGTAAGGTTACGGCAAGAGCTTATGGTAAATTTTTTGCTAATGTGACTGTTGTCATTGCTAAATCAGTTACGGAATTAACATTTGTGTATTTATAGACATAGGCCAGTGAGTGTATCACAGTGTGTGTACTCAAGTTACGCTTTTCTCTGTGAGCAGAATGAATCTTGTTTATGCTTACGTTCTACTGCATTATATCGAGGAGTGCTGAAGACTCTTGTCTCTCTCGACTCGTTGTCTTGTTCTCTGGCCATTTCAGGCTAGACACAGGCGTACGGGAGGGGTATATTCATGAGTTCAAGATGAATTTTCCTAGAGTATGCTCCTTTTATCAACTTTCAATGTCTGTATATGTTACTTTCAAGTCTGCAGCTAGAGATCGACTCGGCTTAGCATGTGTGAATACTCTCAGTACTAAGATAGATGCATTTGAAAAGAGGATAAAACAAGGATACGTTTCGTTGCTCTGAATCAAACCGAAGTGCGCTAACCATCCTTTGGTCTGTGATATGCCTCGTGTTACGCTTACAATTACTTTTATAGTTGGAACTTTGTTAACTGCTGCACTGCTCAATTCTTCCAAAAACATTAAGACTGTGTGCTGTTTGCTCTTATGCTTTACATTATGTTCAATTGAGCTCTTATGTTCACGTCTCTCATGTTTAGCTCCTCTATGATATGGAATACCGACTCTGATTTAGGTGATTGTTAGATCTTAGTATATCGTTTCAGCGTATTAATATAATTCTAACCTCATTGTGATAAACATTTTTGTGAGGAATAATAAGTATAAGCGTGTCGCAGAATTTTTCAATGTCTCACGATTAGCCGCTCATGTTAGAGATTTAGTGTTTCCTCTTGACTCAAAGATCATAACGCTGAAATGTATGGTAACGTATCTTTCTATGGTGGTATTTCCTATGCCCTACCTTTGTTACTTTACTGTTGCTTAAGTGTAGAACTTTGGTTGACCCTTAACCGTTTATTCCTGTTTACATGACCTCTTTGGTCAGTTTCCTTGTCTGTCTCACGTGAGTTTATGTCTAGTTCAGGATGATGCTAGCTACGCTTTTTATTAAATTAATGTGAAAACCGTGTTGACTTGTCCGACATTCTATGGATTGATGTTATGTATAACATAATACTTCTGATGTTTTATGTTGATGTCTCTCCGAAGAATAGATCAAGAGATTGCACCCTTCAATTGCAAAATAATCAATAATCGTATCACAGACGAATGTTAGAATAGCGGGTGGCATGGTCAACGCAGGGAGCAGCATCTCCGCGGCTTACGGCCGAAGGTTTGCAGGTTTTTAGGTGGTTTGATGGTTTAGTGATTTAGCTGCTGTTGAGGCTTCGTATGTACGTAGCCTAAACCTAACCACACACTTTGTCGATGATATAAACAAATTTGACTCTTTAATATCATATCAGTATGTCATCTCAATAGATCAAATCAAAGACTAAACCATGGTCAGAGGAGCGTGTTTTTCCGATGCAGTTCTCTCGATGGTGTTTTGGAGTTTATGAGCACGCAACTTTACTGCTTTAGAGTTATGTATAACACCCCGAAAATTATTAGTGTAATGAAAATTTTTGACTTTTTCCGAACGATTAGATCAATAGAATCAAAATAAGATACACAAACTGGAGCAGGCCCGCTCTGATCCTCCAGAAGCTATAGACCGCCCAGCGATTGGTATGGCTTTTACTTGTATCTAATCTAAATCTTTTGGAGATCGGTGTCGTTCTAACTCTCGTACATCTTATCTTTCTTTACTAAGACTTTCATATCTGGTGATAGATAACAAATCGATATAACATTTGTACGTTATCGAAATCATCACAGAAATGCGCTCAAAGAATTTGTGACTTTTTTCGTGTGAGTCTCTATTGGCGAGGTTATATCATGGCTCTCGAATATTTTATTTAACTCTTCTTCTTGATGTCTATGAAACCATTATTTTTGATACTCATGATACTCTACCTTATAAAACGAACCAAACCTGGTTGATGGGTGTATACGAAGACTGTTTCATTAACTTAACTTGCGTACCGCATGTGGGCTCCGAGCGCCCGGTGGGTCGTGTGTGCGCGTGAAACATAACTATACCTCTCCCAAACTCGCCTCACTTCCTGCCAGTCTCTCCTTCCTCCTTTCCTTCCTCCTTCTTCCTTTCTTCTTCTTCCTTTCTTCTTCCTCTTGTATTTGCATTCCATGCATTCTCGCTCTCCTTTTCTTTCTTTTCAATCTGTTGCCGAGAGCTTCCCCACCTCCGGTTGCGCTTTGTCCATGGACTGCCGAAACCTCTGACCTCCATATTTACTCTCCGCATTCTCCGTCCGCTATACACAATCTCTCCTTAGCCGTGCGTTCGATTTCTTTCTCCCTCTTATCCCACCCTCCAGTTCGGTCTTCTTACGATCATTTTAATTTTTGTGGCGCAGTGTCCCCTCTCAGGGGGACGCATAAATAAGCGTAATCTCGTCCGACGTGTTGTGGTCATTGAATAATACGTGCAGCATCCAAATTCAGCCCGAGCTGCGACTTAAGTCTTCGTCTCATACATGTTCTCTCGATGGATGACATTTTGACCTTGTCTAAGGGGCAACACCCCCCTTGAGTGTGTGCGCGTGCGAGGGTGTATCCCTACGATCTCCTATCTCCGAGCTACTTGGATTTCCTACTTTCGATTGGGACTCAGTTATGTCATCACATACTCCTTCTCGACACCATACACATCTAACTCTATACCTAAGTTTATTCACAGTTCTGCATAGCTGTCACTGCGTACCATTGTAGATCTAGATCATTCTCTTCGGAATCTTCCTACACTATTTCACACTGTATGCGCATAGAATGCACACTCTCGTCGGCGGAATCCAAAGCTCAATATGTTACGTTCGTCATAAGAAAACACTGATCGTGAGCTACTCAGATCTTTTTCGCACTCAGATGTCAGATTCTCTCTAGGTATTCTACTGCGACATTTCTTTCGTGATAGCAATTCTGAATATTAATAATGAAGTAATAATGTGTATGTGTGGGAATGCGCTCGTCGCTCCTACTGCCTTGTGATAGTGTGCTACTCTGCTCTATCTAAGACAATATCCTCTGACCGTCGTTTCTCCAACACAATCCCATTGGTCTCAGACAGTCTGTCCTAGCTTCCTATCCTCTTTCGAACGCAAACGCTCGTTAGGCCTAAACTCACTCCATCTCCGATGATCACGCCATACTGCGTGCGCCTAAGTCGCTTGACATATCAGCCGATTCACTCCAACTCAGAGGCTGATCTCCCCTCTTATAGTGCCCCCCCATCCTTACAGACCTCGAACTATAATTCAACCACAAGCGAAATTATGAAGAACAATTATTCAATCCTCGGAATATATCTATTCACATCATTCCACAAGTACGTCAGACCGTCGTGTCCTTTCGTCTTTATAGCGGTTCTTTAGAGAAAAAAGCTATGGTGGTCATCCACGATACGACATCTGGGAGTACTTTACTGTTATTAGTAGTAACTATCTTAGCTCAGTGTAACTTTTTTATTTATATATTTCGTACCTTACTTTTACTACTATCTATATAGAGCTATTAGTTGCTCCAAGCTATATATATATTATTAAACCTAAGTGACTATCATTATCTATCAGACCTATAGTATGTATATATATATATATATACGCTCTATTCAAATTCTGTGGATATTATATATATAGGTATAATTATTAGTAGTTATCATCTACTATAGTACGATTCTTATGGTACCTCGACTATGTAGCGCGCAGCAGTCTGCCTCATCTTACGTCAGATTAAAGAGCCTTGAGTTCCAGACAAGGGTAATTCGTCTGTATAACATCGAACATGTCTGATCTCCGACTACTTAAACTTGCACTCTCACTCCCACGTCCCATCCCTGCCTAGAGCCATAGGCGCCAGATAACTTTGTGACTTGGACCCCTATGCGTAATAGTTGTGATCTGATTTTTCGTCGTAATTCCTCCCCATAGCTAATGTATTTTCGCTCGAGCGAGCGCTTAAACCTAACATTTTTCGCCATTCTTTTTACTTTCAAGTAGTTGCCGTAAATACTCATTGTGTCACCTAAGAGAAAAATGCATCTAATTAAGTACTCTGCTAAGCCAAGCTCAGAATGTTGCATAACATACGACAGGCGAGATGAGCATTAAGATATAGTAGATTACTATTGCATTAGCTTCAAATATCTAAAAAGAGATAGAGAATCTTGCAATCTGGCTGATCTATGCGACTCTCGAAGCGAGGTAGAAAAGTCACTCCGAACGCTCTTACAGCCTTCGGTCTGAATCTATACCATCTACATGCCTGCACCATAGTCATAATACATCGACCATAAGCATATTAAAATATGTAGTTCTTTCAGGTACCTGAGAAAAAGGAATAAGTGGAGACCAGCCACCCTAAACGCGTGTATAAAGCGTGATGAAATAGTAGGGCATAAGGATATGAGTTTGTACATTTGCTGAGTACACTATATATAATAGAGAGAAAGATCTGTGTCTGTGGTGAGTGTCAAATGATAGAGATATGAGAAATGTGGAACTTATTCTTTGATATGGCATAATGATAAACCAATATTGTAGTGAGCAGAATATTTTTGAAGTCGTGTATACGTGTAAAATATTGGTGATATGAAAAGTATTTCAGTAGCGATGTTTGTGATGCTTTCTTAAAATTGATAGAACAATTGCAACACTGTTTGGCCACCATATGTGGAGTATTTTTTTTAAATGTCCAGCAGAATTGACTTAAGAATTTGATATGATATAAATGGTTATTGATTTATTCCTGAATCTTGTAAAACATTTGATGTCATAAGGATAATCAGTTTTGGATACAATAAATGCGTGAACTTATATATATATATGTCATAATCTAGAATTTCATTGAATTCGTCGAGACTAAGGGATTCCTTCCCCAGCAAGTGTTCATTTTCGATGGAACGGGTCTCTTTTGGAAGAAAATACCAATGAAGACTTATATATTCGAAGGAGGGGGTAGCAATGCCGGGACACAAGACTATGGAGGATAGGCTAACCCTCACTCGTCTGTATTAGTAGAAAGTGTGAGTGGTATGGTAAGGTGAATCCTTATTTCTGTATTATTGTAACTCTCTGATAAACGCTATTGAATAGTTATTGGATATGATAATATAAAGTAATTAATAGCTAAATGCTTAACTGGCTCTATGGTGTGAGTTGGGTTTATATATAATGCTGAAGTCTGGGTAACTTGGCAATTCTTTATTGAATGGTTTATTATAAGATTATATGATTTTATGTCTCATCTTCACTATAAAAATATAATTATATTACTCTATACCTAAATTTATTTTATCTTAACTATCATTTACCTTCTATTAGTTTGTAATGGAACTCAATAGTCTTCATCTGTTCATCCTATTCGATAGTGGACTTGGTTTTATATTATAGTACCTAGCCTCTTTGTGATTAGTATAGTATTCTATATTATGACATGTTAAAGTTTCTATCCTTATTCTTAACACATTCCTTCTCATACCTATGCCATGGACCAATCAAGTATCCCTTTAATTTATATAAATATATAAATTCATTTACTCAACTCGAACGGTTGTCTGTTTTATTAAGGTATTGTTCTATGAGGTGTAGTTATTATTATACTAATTAGAATAATAGAGCTTAACCTCCTCATTAAAATCATCTGATTAGGTTTTTTTGGTATTATATTATTTTTAATTCATTATTATTATTTTCGACATGTGGTTCCTCATTACTGCCTCCTCCCTATTATCAGTTGATATGTGGATAAAACTTATCCCCCCCTTTATGTATTCCTTAGTCCTGCTACGATGCCCCTATTCGATTGTTATTGCTCGTATTATTAATTTAAAATATTACAGCCATATCTATTTGATCAGAAAAGTTATTTATCTTTTTTCGACTACATTATATTGAAACGGTCTCTATAATTTATGTCTCTCTTAATAATAAATACTTAACTATAATTAATTTTCAAATATATACATTTATATAATAAATTATTTATTAATATATTACATATATTTTTCTATATGTATCTAAACATTGAATATATCCTAAACATAGTTAATTATATTGTTTATTAGGAAGTAATGAAATAAATTGAGATTTAAATTTTATTTATTTTAATTTTATTTACTCTTTTATTATATTTTTTATATTTTTGATTTTCTTTCCTCCATTTATTACATTATACCAGTGTGGACACAACTTTCGAATATCACATCTACTCAATCTCAATTATGTATCACGTTTTATTTTTACAGTTAGAGCTGACATGATAATAATTTAATATAAAGTATAAACGAAAGATCAGATACGAAAAGAATGATACAAATAGGATCTGAAAATAAAAATAATAACAATACATGCGAGCTGATACTCGCTCTTTAGGCAAGACTACTATAGTGATGTACTACGTTCCATATCAAGGGAGCGTAAGCACGCGCTTGTTAAATATTATTATATAACATAGAAAATTCTAATTATTTATCCCCTCTACTTATCATATATCAATTATATTCAATAGATCAATAATATAAAAATAAGTTATATTATATATATATATATATATATATTATTATTATAATTTATTATATATATTATATATTATTATATATTATTTTATATTAATTTATATTAATTTTATAATTATTATATAATTATTATAATTATTATATATATATATTAATTATATATATTATTATTAATATTGATTTTATAATATTGCTATTAATTAAGCTGATTTATTATTATATATTATTATTATTTAGCAGCCTTTTCCAATTTCCTCGAATAGTGTGTAGTCAATAGCCGCCTACTGTGTGAGTGTGTTTAGCGATGGGACTTGTGTCTGTAGAGTAGAAAAGAGTCATAGTGCTGTTTGCTTAGATTGTTGATGTCGTGATGTATGTCGTCCTGCCACTTTTAACGGCTTCTCAGAACGGTTCTCGGACTAATTTAACAAATGATTGAAAACATCGATGTTTTTGTGCGAAAGTCTTAATTAAAAATACAAATGTATACAAATAAAGTTTTAAGGCCCGTATTATAATCAACTTTGAAAATACGTCTTGACTTCCTAAAGTAGCTCAGATAAGCATTCCCATGCATAGAATTCTTAAAAAAATGTGTATTTATAAACCACCCTTTCCTTAATCTAGCTACTTTATTAGAAGACCAGTATTCCAAGAAAACGTCATGTCGTAGTGTGTTGTGTAGTGAGCTGTCATGACTAGAGACCAATAGCCACTATAACACAAGTGTAAATGAAACTAGAAACAAAATAAAAGTATAATATTAATTATTATTTATGAAAATTATAGAAATATTAAAAGAAAAAAAATAATGAAATAATCTAACGCAGCTTTATAAAAAAATACTATAGAAGTGAAGATTGTGTGTGTCTGCTTGTACTACGATTCTTATTATGTATACGTCGAGTTGCATTTATGAGAAAGTGATTGGACAAGCTGATATGTCGAACTGTCTATTGTCTAATGCTTACAGATTATAAGATATTTATAGTTATATATATTCTATCATTTTTTCATCCATCTCCTGCAGTCTTTCTGCTCATACATACTCAATTCCCTTGTGTACAGTGTATCTATTTCCTCTCTTTACACTTTTTCTGTTGCAGAATACTGAATACAGTGTCATCAACTTCTATGCATACTGTTCTAATTAACCTTTTTTTTAATTCCCATACATGGAGAACACACATTCACACACACACACACCAACATATTTATGTGGCGAGTACTATTAAACATTAGTAGTTCATATTGTATGATATATGACTGAGTAGTAGTTCTTACACGAAGTGTATATATTTGACAAAAATCATATTACATAAGTTAAATGCCACACATATAATGATATAAACTTAAATAATAATTAGCAGTAACTACAAATAAAACTCATAAAAATAACAAAGATAGGTACCTCCCCCTGATTATTATAACGTATATATCGTAGAAAAAAATCACTATAATGGAGTATAAGTTTTTATAGGTTAGTTACTAATTTATATATACGTGTACTACCTGTACTAGAAAGATATTTCGCCTCAAGTATTTTGCCTAGTATAAATCCTAAGCTCTTTCTATATTTACGGTGATATAAATAATATCTCAAGGATCGTTCATAATTTTGAATTTACGTATATATACGTGAGAGTATCTGATAAGGAACACTTGACCGAAGAAGTAGAAAGCTTGAGTTTCATACCTAGTTATTGAAGATTACCGAATTTGAGAAATTATCCATTACTTATATAATAGAATATTTTAAAATTTTTAAAATAGTATACCTTATTTTTTTTAGAGAACTCTGAAAGTTTTGTCATTTTCTGTGACATGAATTAGAACATTCTCTTGTTCAATCCCTCACTTTTGTTGTTAGAAGCTTTTGAGGGTACATAGTGAGTTTGTTTCATTTGTTCATGCATCCTTGTTATTTAGTATAAATTTGATGCAGTGTTAGATGTTTTCCAACATCAAAAGATAAGAAAAATGTTTTAATGTGTTAAAGCTTGGAGACATTGAACAGAAGATTGCCTGGTTATTATAAAGCTGGTATAAAAACCAAAGATATCAGTGTGCAAACAAAAAGAATGATGAGAACAATGTATTGCTTAGTGAAATATTTTAAGGGTGATAGGAAAATACAATGATCCATCCAAAACCAATAGCTTAGTAGGCCAAATAAAGTGTCTCTGAGAGCTTTATATGTTATGAAAAGGCAGCTTAGTAAACAGCCTTCAATGACTAAAACAATTAAAAGAGAAAAATGCAAATTGCTATTCCCTTCGTATCATAGAGAGAATTCAAAAACTTAGGCCTTCACAATTATGGGGCTGGCCCTAAACCTCTTCTCACCTACTG
>JABUQX010016192.1:30000-36073 GCA_015478945.1 Trachelipus rathkii | reverse complement strand
TGGTTTAACTTCTATGAAAATAGCTTGTAAAGATAATACTTTGATAAATCACGCGTGTAAAAAATACAAACTGTCGGGCAACCCCACCTGACCCCAACTCTGTCCCTTCTACTCCTAGACCAGCAGGTGCTTCGCTAATTAGTTACCATCAATGATCGACTATACCTAGAAATGTCCTCTGCACAAACCTCAGCAATCATCGCCTGACGCCTCGACACCCCAGAGCCCAAACGGTTGGGGTAATCCGAAAAAGGTGCCCCCCGTCTAGTCGTTTCTTATTTATTTTACTCCGTAATGCTGCTTTCCCTCCGGAAAATGCAATCGATCCCGATATATTATTTTATTGCGATCCACTACCTCCAAAAACTCTGTTATTCTTAGCGAAGCACTTGAAAAATCTTTAGGGAGTTGAAGACCACCCCAGTCATGTTAATGAGGAATGGGTCCCTTCTCGTTCAAGCTCCTACTTGGATTAAAGTTCCATCTTGTTATCCTTAACGTCTCTCAGAAACATCCCTCTATTTCCAATCCTGATGAAATAAGAAACATACAAAGGCACTATTATTCTTTAGAACAGAAAAACGGGGAAGATATTGACTTTCATTTTAAGAAATCGTCCAGCAGAATATATATCTCTCTCTCATATATATATTTAGATTTCCCGACGGTCGGGACTTCCCTGACACCCCAATTCCATCGTTTACAGTTGACCTGTGTAGTACCCCTTATCAACTTCAAAGTGAAAGATAGGGTTTACAAGCAACTTTCGCACGTTTATTCCATGACCCAAAAGTTTCTTTAAATACCAACGGTTTGGTCATCCCCGAGAATACTGTATCGGACAGCATGACATATGCCCAGTCTGCGGAGAGGAATTTCACATTCCCTGTGAAAACACAGCACACTGCAAAAACTATGAAAAACCCCACAGTGCAACTTCCTTAAAATACCCGTTTTACCTGTCTGAGCAGAAAGTTTTGAAGTTATGCACCATACAAAAATTGAGAAGGAGAGATGCCATACACCAGCTCAAAAACAAATATCCCACAAGACAAAGGCAATCTTATGCTACAATTGCAACAGCCCCCCTGCCTCCGCGCGTTAATCCACCGACACAACTCCATTCCAGTAGAACTCTTCCCCAAAATTTTAGCGAAACTCGAGCAGTTACTCAACCTGCCCACCAACATTACTTATACTATCAATAATTCAAAAGTAGTCCTTGATCCAATTTCCCGTTCAAAATGTCATCAACAACCCTACTCCGAGTACTAGTTTTCAACCAACCAACAATGAAACTAAGCTGGTTCATCCAATACAAAGATTGGAGAGCATTTCCTGCCAAAGCACTCTGTCCTGTACCCTCCCGTAAGAGGCTTGCTTCTATGTCCCCTAATCTGCCTCCCACCGTTACTAAATTTTACGAAAAGATGTTCCTAAACACAAAGAAAAGATTAATCACCAAGCTAAATATTATTCGCCAAAATACAAAACATCCGAATTTCTAAAGCAAAACACAGTGAGCCCAGATGTAAAAATGCAACTCGTCATAAGCCTATTCCTGAGACAAAAAGCAGCGACGCTTAAATAGATTGTACCCAAACAATCACAGCTATTGAACAACCCACCAACCAACTCTCTGATACCTTGCAAGATTATTCCAGCTCATCTGAATCCTTCTATAACTAACTCATCTTCCGAAATTTCCTAACTTAGCACTCATTAAAGGATTCTATGCCTTAGCGGATGAAATAGATTACAGTTCCCAAATGAAGCCTGATGTGACAACCCACTCTTTCTCTCTCTCTCTCTCTCTCTCTCTCTCTCTCTCTCTCTCTCTCTCTCTCTCTCTCTCTCTCTCTCTCTCTCTCTTTCTCTCTTTCTCTCTTTCTCTCTCTCTTCTCTCTCTCTCTCTCTCTCTCTCTCTCTCTCTCTCTCTCCCCCCCTCTCTCTCACTCATCTCAAGATCTTTATAATAGTTATCTCTCCTTAAATATATATCTCTCAAACACCAACCAAACAAACCCATCTGTCTCTCTAATCATCTCTCTTCTTTCCTCATCCTCCTCTCTCTCTCTCTCTTCTCTCCCTAATGCTTCTTGTGCTTCCGAGAGAGAGGAATGAAAAACTGTTCAGCGTAAACATCACAAGAGCTCCAAGCGTTCTAAATTTGCTGGTGACACGAAAGGGGACTCAGAGGTTCCCCATCTTACCCAACTTCACCAGTTTTCCAATATCACCCACCTGATGGCTCACTGACAAAGTCTCTAGCGTTAAACCTACGTTACCGAACGAATCCCATATTAGATCCCAATATCGCAACTCTGATTTCTTTACAAAAAGGTGACACTTTTCCGATGTCATCTTCTTACACTGCCTCCATGGAAACGTTCCCTATTCTCCACCCATTTTTTAATCTTGCTTGCAGATGCTGATATCGCTTCCATTCCTAAACATGAGAATTTTGGTTGCTATTCCAACGACCAACCATGTCCACACAATAAGATGGACTTGGTTGAACTCGACTTAGTTCGCATTCATGGCGAAGCCCCTCCACCAAATACCACTGAACCTCCCCCTCCAAAAAACAAATCTATGTTGTAAGACTATTACTTACCACCAGGATTTGTTGCTCCTCCTTCTCGAGACCCTCTTCTCAGTCTTTCATCTTCATCTGAATCCACTTCCAACATCACCCATAGCCACATAAAGACAATTGTCTCAAAAAGACTATCCTCATAATATTTTTAAAAACAAAGCAAGGCCACCTTCTTTCAACTGAATTGTCGTGGCCACTAATTTTGAAGAACTTGTTCAACTTAATGTACACCAAAGTCCATATGTTCGCAGGATCTTCGACTATGTTATGGCGATTTCTTCCAACCGTCGGAATTTAAATCGGCGCTTACATCAATAGGAAGAGATAACAATGATAAGGGAGGTGCAGGTATACTGATTCATAAATCTGTCCCCTATTCTCCATTCCCCCTTCAAACTAGACTTTGTGCAGTGGCAGCACGAATTAATCTGTCCACCGACCTTACTGTCTGTTCGATCTACTTGATTTCGAGTTTTAGTTCTAAGGTCGACTTAAGCCTAATTATCTATTAAGGAGCTCCTCTACAATAACCGGTTGGGAAACTAGAAACTTCAACCTTCGCCACCCATTATTGCTACCTATGTCAACTTCGTTAGTCTAGGATCCTGTGGATTTTCTAACACGCCTTTCCCTGGGATGCCTAAACACAGGATTCCTAAAACAAAGAACGTTTTAGATACGCACTCTATTCTTCCTGTATTTGATATTCCCTTTTGCTCCCATTCTCTTATGGATAACTTTACCTGGTCCCGCTTTGATTATTTATACCGTACTGCAGCGACCATTACACAATAACCTTAATTGAACTTGCACCGAGCCCAATGTTAAACCCCAATTTCAGCAGGTGTTATGATCAGCACAGTAGGGTGACTTTTTATCAGCCATAGCTATCCCACTTTCTCCATTCAATAAACGATTTCCGACTATCGATTGCACGCCTTGAAAACTTCCCTCAACAATAAAGTTATCATTCCACAGGAGCGGGAAGCTTTGTGCATTCCGCATCTTCCCAGGAAGGCGTTCGACAACCTATTCGTGGTCGGAGAAGAAAAAAAACTCTACAGACAAATACAAATGACCCGCATCACCCCAAACATGATTATTTTAAAGCAGCTGCGTGACATTTTGTATTGTCTGTAGTTTTCTTCTCGACCACGAATAGGTTGTCGAACGCCTTCCTGCGGAAGATTGCGGAATGCAAGCTTCCGCTCCTGTGATGATAACTTGTTGGAGGAAGTTCAAGGCGTCATCAATAGTCGGAAATCGTTTATTGAATGGAGAAAGTGGGATAGCTATGGCCTGATAAAAAGTCACCCTCTCTGTGCTCGATCATAACACCTGCTGAAATTGGGGTTTAACATTGGGCTCGGTGCAAGTTCAATTAAGGTTATTGTGTAATGGTCGCTGCAGTACGGTATAAATAATCATAAAGCTGGGACCAGCGTAAAGTATCCATAAGAGAATGAGAGCAAAAGGGAATATCAATACAGGAAGAAGAGTGCGTATCTAAACGTTCATTTGTAGGGAATCCTGTGTTAAGGCATCCCAGGGAAAAGGGTGTTAGAAAATCCACAAGGATCCTAGACTTAGACGAAGTGACATAGGTATGCAATAATGGGTGGCGAAGGTTGAAGTCTTCTAGTTTACCAACCGGAGTAGGGAGCTCCTTAAAAAGATTAGCTAAGTCGACCTTAGTAAACTAAAAACTCGAAATCAAGTAGATCGAACAGACAGTAAGGTCGGTGGACAGATTAATTCGTGCTGCCACTGCACAAAGTCTAGTTTGAAGGGGAATGGAGAATAGGGGACAGATTTATGAATCAGTATACCTGCACCTCCCTTATCATTGTTATCTCTTCCTATTGATGTAAGCGCCGATTTAAATTCCGACGGTTGGAAGAAATCGCCATAACATAGTCGAAGATCCTGCGAACATATGGACTTTGGTGTACATTAAGTTGAACAAGTTCTTCAAAATTAGTGGCCACGACAATTCAGTTGAAAGAAGGTGGCCTTGCTTTGTTTTTTAAAAAATATTATGAGGATCAGGTCTTTTTGAGACAATTTCTTTTTATGTTGGCTATGGTGAGTTGGAAGTGGATCAGATGAAGATACAAGACTGAGAAGAGGGTCTTCAGGAAGGAGGAGCCAACAAATCACTAAGGTGTAAGTATAGTTACAACATTAAGATTTGTTTGTGGAGGAGGGAGTTCAGTGTTTATTTGGTGGAAGGGGCTTCGCCTATGATATGCGAACTAAAGTCGAGTTCAACCAAAGTCCATCTATTGTAGTGGACATGGTCCGTCGTTGAATAGCAACCAAAATTCTCATGTTAGGAATGGAAGCGGATATCGAGATCTGCAAGCAAGATAAAAAATGGTGGAGAAGTATGAGAACGTTCCATGAGGCAGTGTGTAAAAGGATGACATCGGAAAGGTCACCTTTTTGTAAAGAAATGGAGTTGCGATATTGGGATCTAATATGATTCGCTTCGTAACGTAGTTTAACGCTAGAGACTTTCGTCAGTGAGCATTCAGTGGGTGATATTGGAAAACTGGTGAAGCCTTGGTGGTAAGATGGCGGAACCTTGAGCCTCCTCCTTTCTGTCACCATGCAAGATTTAGAAAACGCTTGGAAGCTCTTGTGTGTTTACGCTCGAAAACAGTTTTTCATTCCTCTCTCTCGTTAAGCACTAGAAGCATTAGGAGAGAGACTGAGAGGATGAGAGACGACATAGAGAGAGAGAGAGAGAGAGAGAGACGAGTAGAGAAGAGACAGACTGACGAGAGAGAGAGAGAGAGGAAGAGGAGAGAGAGAGGAAGGAGAAGAAGAAAGAGAGTGAGAGAGAGAGAACGAGAGAAAGACAGGGTGGAGGAGAAAGAAGAGAGAGACGAGGAAGATTCCAATGAGAGAGAGAGATTTATGATGAGAGAGAAGAAGAAGAATGAGAGAGAGAGAAGAGAGAAAGAGTGGTTGTCACATCGGCTTCATATATTTTGTAAAACTTGTCATAATTCATCTCATCAGCTAAGGCATAGAATCCTTTAATGAGTGCTAAGTTAGTGAAATTCGCGAAGATGAGTTAGTTATAGAGGGCTCACAATGAGCAGGAATCACCCGCTCCTTATCATAGAATTGCCAGAAAGCGGTTATAGAAGATCTGAGATTCGTTGGGAAATCTATTTAACGTCGCTGCTTTTGTCTCAGGAAAAGACTTATGGCGACTTTTACATCTGGGCTACGTCTGTCTTGCTTAAGAACCGCGGTTGTCTGGTATTGGCGAATAATATTTAGGCTTGGTGATTAATCTTTTTCTTGTGTTTAGGAACATCTTTTCGTAAAATTTAGTAACGGTGGAGGCAGATTTAGGACATAGAAGCAAAGGGCCTCTTACGGAAGGGTACAGGAACAGAGTGCTTGCAGAACTGATGCTCTCCCAATCTTTGTTATTGGATGAACCCACGCTTAGTTTCA
>JABUQX010016192.1:22500-25000 GCA_015478945.1 Trachelipus rathkii | reverse complement strand
TATATATATATATATATTATATATAATATATTTATTAGAAAATTCAATATTCAGTCTATTCATTTTAAACATAATAAGATTTACTAATTTATAATCATCTTGTGCAACTGTTGCATCAAGAAATTTGGTGAAATATTAAGTATGAGTGTAAGAAACATATTTTATAAAATGAACATATATACATTTACATGATTATGTTTATACATAAATTACTATAATTTCCTCAATGTCTTTAATTTTTTTTCTAACTTTCATTTCTATTTAACTAATTTATTTTTATTTTAATTGATCTACTTACTTATTCCTATTATGATAGTCTTTTACTTAGTTAATAAATTTCTTTAATCATAAGTTAGTATTATTAAACTATATTATTTATTATTATATTAATTATTTATTATTATATATATATATATTATATATATATGATAATATTTAATATGTACACTTTATTTAATTAATATGTTTACTTGCGTGTGATCTTGTATTTTGTATAGTTCTTATGGAATATTAATCCTCCCTTCCTTCCTCCTCTATATGGCTTGGAAATGTTTAATTCTCATTTAAAATATCGATATATTCTGTCCTGCTAATATTTGACTTAGAACTTCTTTTGGAAATATATCTTAAAATTTACACTGTTGTTTGTTATTCTAAGGTATTTCTCTGTCTTATTATAATAATATGTCAGAATTATATACTCATTATCATGAAATAGTACTGTGATAATATATATATATATATATATTATTATATATAATATATTATATAATATAGAGGAAGAAAAAATATACTTTCTCTCTCTCTCTCTCTCTCTCTCTCTCTCCTCTTTTATATATATACTTTTCATATATTATATATATATTAATAATTATTAATAAAAAGAGATAATTCATTTATTAAATATATTATATATAATATATATATACTAATTATATATAGTATATATATAATTTATATTATATTATTAATATATATATATATTAAAAATAATCTTAATAATATATTATATTAATATATATTAAATAATATATATTATTATATATATATATTATATATTATGAACCTCGCGGACAATTTAATGCATTAACCGTGAGTAAAATTAAATTTAAACTCTTTCATATCGGGAAATGTAGGTAGGGTTTGGTATATATTTTGGATTTTATATACCTTAATACTCGGTGAGTGATTTGACATACGGGTATAATTGTATTAAGCTATATATGTTAATACGACAGTGTGTTAAAGAATTTAAAATGGGAATGAAAAAAACTTGGATATGAATGTATTATTAATATAAATAAATAATAATATTATATACATAATTATATCACATGTGAAATGCAGATAAAGTTTGTCTATAAGTGGGTTTACCCCCTCTGGCCTATTCCAACTATTACCTTCATAAGACGATTCGGCTATATGAGGAATATTGATTCAGTGGTAGTAACTCGGTCTCCTGCAGATAATTTTTGATCATCCATATCTTCCAGTCTAAGTCCTGAGTAGTGTTGAAGGTAAGCATTAGTTCACGGGTACGTCAAAAAATATACGTCATTCTACAACTAAAATTACCTAAAATTTTCAATGGGATTCTGTAAGGGACTCTCATCGCAGGAATGTCACTCACAATGGGTTACTGATCACTATATTATATATATACCTATTACCTGTTTGAGTAGTATACCGTTGGCAACTCGTTAATAGATGTGCGGTGTGGCTCGTAGTCGGAGTAACAAAAAAAAATAGACGTTACATGAATGAGAGCGTCACGATATAAATGTAATTACTAATCTTCGAGAAATGTCTTCCGCATATATAATATTTTGTTTCAATATAATATAATTGATCATATTTTAGTTAATTCTGACTCTACTCTCTCGTGGACTATATATGTATCGTATATACGCGGTTAATGTAATATCGCTCTCGGCGTGCTCACGTAGCCACCTCCAAACTAGTGCAAATGTGTGCTACAGATCAAAAGCGCTCACCTGGCAACCTACTATATATATATATATATATATAGTCTCCAAAATTCGAATCGATCTAAAATTATGTCCATTGTAATGTTAAACTCATCACTAATCTATATAATTTGATAAGAGATATTAAATTTCTTCACTAATCTCTAAGTGTTACCAATTCAATTACGCTTTATGATATTATGTACAATCTGCTAATCCTACTTATAGCAGGAGATGAGTGTCGTATATATTATATGGCGGACATTCTAAGTACACGTATCCACGTTTATAATTTACACACAAGTTAGTTTTTCATACACTTAGTATATGTCTCTCATAAGGATAAATGTGAGAAACATTGCACTTACTCACTTCTAACGAGCTACTAAGGTATTAGTATGTACGTACTTAGTGAGTGATTATGGAAACGATCACGAAGATGATTGCACACGGTATAATTTAATGAATCTTTATCATCTTACTCCTACGGTAAACGTATCTACCCTCCGGCCGAGACCTTGCCATGTCGTCTA
>JABUQX010016192.1:0-17500 GCA_015478945.1 Trachelipus rathkii | reverse complement strand
GTTAATATACTAAGAAGAATGTTTTGAGGAAGTTAGGAGTAGTGCATTAAAGAATTTGATATAGATTGTTCTGACAGCTGTCAACAAGTGCATCTTTTGTTTTTTACACTTGAACTCTCGCTGTGGTTTTATGCCTAGTGAAAAAAAAATTACTATTCTAGTCGAGAGAACCCTAAACCTCTCACATATGAAGCAATTCGCTGGCTTATGTCATCAGGAAAAAATCTGAAAACATCGAAAACATAAGGCACGCCCGCAACGGTGGAGAAAAAAAGGGTTTTTTTTTCAAAAATTAAGAACAAATTGCTCTACCCTGACGGGTTCGGATATATGAACGGTATGAAAACTGCTTTCCTATACCACGGTTGTGCATGGCACGGGTCATAAAGGCTCTGCTGTAATAAAAGGAAAAAGGTACGCTGCCATGGCGAATCGGCTGTGGATCGCCTAACGCCCAAACTCTTCAGCCATGAAACAAGGAAGATACAGAGTATAAAGAAGCGGTTTTAATGTCCATACGGGTGTTGTGGGGATGGGAATGTGAAATGGGAAATTCGCAAAGAGAGAGGAAGAAATTATTCAAGATACCTTCGATCATCCGATAAAAAATAATAAGCATAATCTGAATATATTCTTCAACGTCTGAGTAAATATGTTGTTTAAAACAGGCTCATTTAATTGAATAAATTCATTGCTTGGAGGTCGTACTGAACCCTTCGTACATTACTTTCCTCCAAAGGAACCAGAAAGATCACTGTATTTAACTATACATACTTTATCCTTATGTTCAGAAGCGAAAGAAATACCCTTGTGGCCTCCCCCAGAAAACTAATAGGTAGATAAAAGTACCAGACAGTTGAATCATTCAAGAAATGGACTCAATGAATAAATATTTCGGCACAGCTTTCATTAAGGTTTCTTCCTCCTCAAGACTTATGCATCCCTGTCCTCGCTGAAACGAACCAAAAAAATAAACTAATAATTTCCACTCTGTGTGCAAATGTTGTTAAAATAATTAATAGTTCAAAAGCATCATGGTGAGAATGAAACGAGCCATTTTGAAAGGTTATACACAACCACCTGAAATTCAATGGAGCCAATAGAGATGGGTTATACGAAAAATACTCTTAAAATTATTAAAAATTTGGACTTTTAAAGAGAAGGAGTTTTTAATTTGAAAAGAAAAGTGACCACTCTCTACCGTAAAAAGATTAAAGACAGAGGCGATCAGGTTCTACCAAATAATATCACGAGGATGATCCTCGAGTCGAGGGAAAAAAAAACTAAAAATTTATACGTCTTCTCAAAGAAAAGAATAATCGTACTTGATATTAACAATATCAAGCAAAAATTCCTGTAGGCGCTATTCATTGGCAAAATTGTATGGGTTCTGTCTCAATATTCTCTTTGGAGGGAAATTTGCACCAAAATACACCTACAAGAAAGATGTAGTAATTGTACTATGATAAACAAGTACTGGAAACTAATTAAACCCCACAGCACCATATGAAGTCCCCTAGCGTAGTATTCCAATAGGCAATAAAATCGTTGTGACACGTTGGAAAAAATGCGCTAGCCCAGTGGTCGGCCCAAACTCTATTAGTCAGACAGAGCAAATATCAACAGTTACAACGATTATTGAAATTTCTTTTGCGAGAGCCAATTTTTTTATTTAATTTAAACGTTATAGGTGTACGCTGTTAATTAACTTAAAATTAAAAAAACTTCAAGAATTTTCTAATAATCCAAAATTCTTCTCAATCTAAATTGAAAGTAGCGTTCTCTGAGGCTTACCCTTCTAACTCCTCTCATGCCACACTTAGTCTTATGCTTATCTTGTTTGTTCCTTTCGTTTCATCCTCTCTGGTATATCCAAGCAAAACCCATCTCAACAATGCCTTATCTTCAATCCTGTACACTTACATCTTCACCTCCACAACCGCTCCCTAAAATTAGCATTTTAAACTTCTCTTTTAACAGTTTTAAAGTCTTTTTTGGAGGAAATTAATAAAACTGTAGAGCAGACGGAATAACAAGAGTAGGGAAGGGAGAAAAGGAAAAAGGGAAGGGAGCCAGAAACGGAAAGCAGACAAGGACGGACAAAACGGGGAACAAGGCGGGCGCGCCTGGAAAGCGGGGAAGCAGGGGGAGGGGCGGGGGGAAAGGGGGCACCGAGCCAGGGGCGCAGCAAGAAGACCTACCGGGCGCAACGGACCGGACACAGTGCAGGACCGGGGAAGGAGGGGGGCGCACAGACACAGGAAGAGGAGACCCGGAAGAAGGAAAGAACAGCAAACGGAGGGGCAGCCGGATGAGAGGAGGCAGGAATAGAGGAGCCAGGTGGGAAAAAGCAACAGAGCGGGGCCGGCGCAGGGCGGAGAAGCAAACCACGGGACGGGGAACGAAGGGCACAGTGTGGGGGTCGCCAAGAGGGGCGAGAGCAGCACGGCGGGGGGGCAAAGGGCCCGAAGCCCGCCACAAGGCGGGGGGGGAAAGCCAGCAAGGGCAGGCCAAAGGGCCAAGGGCAAGGAGGAAAGGAGAAAGAAGGAAGGAGGAAGAGCAAAGTGAAGAGGGGGGGGGGGAACCCAAAGGCGAAACGGCGCGGTGGCGGGGCGGAAGGCCGAACCGGGGGGAGCGGAAAGCGTCCCGCAGACGGGAAAAAGGGGGGGGAAAGAGCAAGGTGGGCAAAGAGCAGAGGACAGGAGGGGGCGGTGGCGATGGGGCACAGGGGGGGAAAGGGAAGGCAAAAAAGGGCCGCGGGCAAAGGCCTGGAGCAAAAATGAAGGGCAAAGGGGGGGCGAGAGGAAAAAACGGGCGAGCGTTAACAAGAACGAAAAGGAAAAAACGGGGGGGGCCGGGCCCCGGGAGGGACGAGGAAGCGGACACGGAGAGGAGAAGCGAAACGTGGAAGGAGAGGGGAACTGCGAGCAAGAAAAGAAAAGGGGGGATCCAGGAGCGAGGGGGAGGGGACGGCGAGAGGGAACACCCGGCGCAAGAAGAAAGGCCGGGAAGGGCGGGGGAGAAGGAAGGGAAACGCGGGCCAAAACTGGGCCGCGCGGAGAACCAACGACCGGGGAGACAGCAGAAGAGCCGCGGACGCAAGCGCCAGGGCAACGAAAAGCGGAAAGGGGCGAGGAGGAAAAGGGGGAACGTAGAAGGGAGGGGAGAACGCGGACAGCACCAGGGCCAAGAACGGGGCAACAGGCGGCGGAAAAGGGCGCGGCGCACAAAGGGGGGCGGGAGAAGGAGCAAGGGAAGAAGGGGAGCGCGGGGAGGGGGCGGGAATAAGAGGCAAGGAGAACCCGGGCGGACCCGCCGCGGCAGACGGGCGCCCCGGCGGGGGAAAGGGAGGGGGAATGTGGAGCCCGAGGAGGAGCAGTGTGGGGCAGAGGGCAGGCAACGACAAGAAGGGGCCAGGCCGCGCCACGGGGGGACCGGGGGAGGGCAGAAGAGAAAAGGGCGCCGGGAGGAGCGGGAGAGGAAAAGAAACGGGCAAAAATGGGCAAAACAGCGCGCGGAGCAGGGAGGCCGCAAGGACGGGCGGGCGGGGAACGCGGCGAGGGAGAAGAGCGGAAACCAAGGGGAAAAGCGGCAACGTGCGGGGGGGGGAGAGGGCGAAGGCAGGGGAGCGCGAGCGAGGCACGGCGGGACAGACAAGGAGAACGCCGAAAGGGGGGGGAGAAGAGGCGGCGGGGGGCGGAAAAGCACGAAACGGCCGCGGCGGAAGGGCAGGGAGAAAACAACGGGGAGGCGCGCCGCGGGAGGGGGGGGGGCGCGCGAGCAAGCGCGGACGGAGAACAAACGGGCAAGGGGGACAGGAGGGAAAGGGCAGGCAGGAAGGAAAGACAGAACGGGGAGGGGCGGGACGCGGCGGAAAAAGGGGCCCAACGGCGGGCTGCCGGGCAGGCACCGACAGGAGAGGGGAAGACGAAAGGGACAAGGGGGAGCGGAAAGCGGAAGGCGCCCAAAGGGGAGGGCGGGCCGAGACGCCCAAGGCGTGCCGAAACAAAAGGGAAGAAGGGGAAGGCCATGGAAGGTGGGGGGACGAAAGGCGGAAAAGGCGCGGGCCAGGAAGGGGAAAGCAGGGGGCGGGCGGCCGGCGGGCGGCGGGGGAGGCAGGGCGCAGAACAGGGCACCGAAAAAAGGGGCAGGGGAGAAGGGGCGGAGAAAGAGAAGGAGGAGACGGGAGGCGAGGACAAAGGAGCAGGAGCGGAGAAGGGGAACCCCAGGAAGAAGAAGAAACAATAAAGCTTGTGAAAGCGTATTATAATAGAGACAAGATTATGAAAGCCCGACCAACACAAAAGAAGACAAAGGCGGAAAAGGAGGAAGAAAAAAAACACCGGGAGGAGGTACAGCGGGGGGAAAAAGACAGAACGGGGGCGGGCGAGGAGGACGGGGGCACACCCGCAGCGCGAGGGCGGACGCGGACGAGCCACAGAGAACCCACGGCACAAGGCACGGACGGCGGAGGGACGGGGCGCACGCAGAACGCAAACGCGGGCAGAAGCACGCAAGCGCCCCAACCGAACGACGGGAGAGAGGGGAAGCGGGAAAAGGCCAAAGGTCGGCGGACAGAGGCAGGGGATAGGCCAACAGCGAGGGGTGCGGAGGGGGGGAACGACAAGGCGAGGCGACGGGCCGGGCGCACGCGCGCGGAAAGAACGAGACGGAGGAGAGAGGAACACGAGGCAAAGGACGCAGGGGACCGAGAAACACAGACGGGGAAAAGCGGGCGGGAAAGGGGGGGGGGCAGGAAGGGCCGCGGCAGAGCACAGCCGAAAAGAGAAAGACCACAAACAGCAACAAGGGAGGAAAAGGAGAAAGAAGGAACGCCAGGCGCGACGAAAGGGGCAAGGCACAGGGGGAGGGGGGAAGAGGCCACACGCAATGGGCCTCAAAGAAGCCGGCAGGGGCAGCCGCGAGCCGGCGGGGGCCGAACCACGGCGCGAGCCGAACGAGCGGCAACGCCGACCAAAGCAGCCGAGGGCGGCAGGACAACGGCAGAGCACGGAAGAAAGGAGAGAGGATCGGCAACGAAGTGCAAACAAAAGAGGCAGTGGGACGTGCGAGACACCAGAAGCGGGGAGGGGAGCCGGGGCGGCGGGCTGAGAACCGTATCCGAATAACGAGGGCACCGCAGCCGCGACACCGATAGGAAACCACTCATAACAACCCACGAGTTGGGCAAGGTTCTAATTTCCCACGAACGAATCTATGTCTTATCTTAGGAAAAGCACGACACTAACAGAGTGCATGCAGGGAAGCTGTGTCACCCGCGCTGAACCACCCACGTACCTGAGAGATGGCCGGGGGTAGTCTCCACCAGATGTGACAGTGCATCTCTCTAATAAACCCAGATAGTGCCGGCTTCGTATGGCCCTTGCGTCCTCCCCTTTCCTTGTTAATGCAAGTCCCATCGATTTCCGAAGCATAAAACTCCAAAGCCGCGACACGGTAAATATTGATCCCTCGAAACCACCTATTCCGAGAGGGGAAACACAGAAGGCGCGTATGGACACACGGATCTACATATGATACCCAAACCACCGCACCCTAATAAAAGCTCACGGCCAGCAAGGGTGGGAAAAAACGGGGAAAGTGGGGTAAAGGAAAAAGAAAAAAGAAAAAAAGGATGCATGTAGGTGACGGTATAGTTAAAAAGTGAACAGCCAGGAGGAGCATGGTTGAAACAAAAAGTATCGCGGATAAGGCAGATCGATCTCACGACAAATCCTAGGATGCCTTATAGCAGACAGGCGAACAAACAGATCACATTAGCCTCCCAATTTTTTTAGTGTTATTTAGTAAATTTTTGTACTATTTAGGCTGTCTTGTTTTTTTTTTTTTTTAGATAAGAACAGAAAATGGCAAATATGGAAAAACGAACTCCCGAAATACTGTAAATGTCACCTAAAAAAAATTAGAAATTAACCCATTCAATTAACCTCTTTGACCCAGCGACAAGGTAATATCATGATAAGAGTCTTCGAAGCGACAACAAAGAGAAACGCGTAAAGGCAAATATCCAAAACAGAAGGTATCCAACTAGCTTATAATATAGAGAAACGTAGGGAGCATCTATTAAGGGTTTTTAATTTTAATTTTAGTAACATACAAGAGATCGTGTGGTTATAATTCGCAGCACCGTGATGCAGAATCTCTCTATCGATCAATTCATCTTGTTCACTTTATGCAGTGTCATCTTCATCTTTCCTCATTTTCAAATTTCACCTTTCCAACCAACATGTGGGTATTTATATCTGAAAAGATGAAGTAACGGGACACACACTCTCCTTCTCGCGTATAAATCTTCAAGACTCTCGTTCTTCTTTTGAGTCTCTCTTCTTTTTTCTTCTCTCTCTTTCTCTCTCTTTTCTTCTTCTGTCTTCTTCTTCTTCTCTTTCTTCTGCTCTTCTTCACGTAGTCGAGCGGACCTTCATTCTTTAATATTCACCATCCCCCACCATCACGAATTACATTTCGCCTCTCTCTCTCTCGCCGATCTGGATCTCTCTGGCGAACTTCACTATCGACCCTCGTCTCCTCTCCCTCTCCTCGCGTGCTCTCAGCCACACCGTCTCTCGCGTCTGGGCTCTCCTCTCCGTCGCGCTCACATGCGCTCCTCTAACAATCTCTGCTCTGCTCCGCTCTCGTGCTCTCTCCTCTCCTCTCTCTCTCTCTCTCCCTTCCTCCTCTCCTCTTCTTAATATAATATGCGAACTAAGAATATCCGAGGTATATGATAGAGATAAGTATGAAGGTAATAATATATGATAAAAGAGGTACAACGGGATAAGCTAATAACTAGGACATACATAGTAGGAAGAGATAAGGAGAAGTACGGTAACACGCGAGGGGTAGAGAATATATAAAATGTATATTCTAGGGTAACAAAGGGGAATAGTAGGGAATAATAATATATTGAGAGTAAGATAAGATAATAAAGAATAAAGTAGGAAAGTATACATTTAATTTTGTTATATAATAGTAGGACTATTTAAGATATAATAAATAGATAATAAGATTCCATTAGCTGCTTCTCTCTCTTCCCTATCTCCTCTCTCCTCTCTCTAGCTCGCTCTGCAGTGCTCACTCTCTTTCCACTCTATCCGCCCTCCTTCTCTCCTCCTCGCTACCTCTCTCTCTCTCTCTCTTCTCTCTCTCGCACTCTTACCATCGCTCCATCATCCCACGTCGCTCGCGTACGATAGAATATATATATAATATAATATATATATATATATAAGAATATAAATAATATAGTAGTAATATAGATGTTAATAAATTTGGTTAATATAATAAAATGTAATAGTTAATAATATATATATAAAGATATTATAATATATATTACTATATATACATATATATACAATTAAATATATATATTAAGTAATATATCTATATAAATATATATATTATATACTATAATATACTATAAAACTATAATATAATATATATAAATTATATATATATAGATAAATAAATAATGAATAAATAGGATATATATAATAGAATATATATACATATAAGTATAATATAAATCATTTACAGACAAATAGTTGCATTACTACTCACACCAGAACTTAATAAAAAATTCTTATAAATTATGTTAATAAATATATATATAATTTAAAAAATAAATAAAAATAAATATAAGATAAAAAAAATTAAAATATATTTATATTTTAGTTTTTAATTAAATACTGTGCAAAGAACAATGCATTCCTTTGGTAATCTTACTTAGTCTCTCAAATCAATTCCAAGATGAATTTAGCAGCCGCACCACATCCTCCAGATTCGTGCTTCATCACATCCACCCCATCATATTTTTATAAGATACCACACACCAATTTTCAACCACGCTCAAGACCGCTCGGAGATCTTATGGCTGAACGTTACAATGACTTCTTTCGCGACTGCCATTATCAATTTAGAAAACAAATTATTTATAATTTGGCAATTTATTATGTTCAATTTGGACATTCGCTAACATAACTTAACATAATCTGCCCTAACTAACTTAACCTAACCTAACCTAACCTAATTAAGCATCTCATACCATAATTATAGTACCCATCTAATTTCACCCTAACAATACAGCGAAGCCTACCAACTACCTAACGAACTTAAAAGTAAAATAATTAAATGTAATCAAATAAATGAATACCAATTATTATATTTTTATTCCAAAATATCTAGATAGATGAAATTAAATTTTTAAACTAAAATAAAATAAAATCGACTTTATGGAAGTTAAGGGATGAGTTAAGTCACTGGGAAAGTGAAAGAGAATAGGAACAACAGCAACACACAGAGATTTTGAATTTGTGCTGTCGTACGACAAAAGAGGCATACGATACAACGACATCAACAAACAACCGAACCGAACGGAACGAACGAACCTAAATCGAACCGAACGTGCTACCCACTAGCTAATCTAAAATTATAAACTACACATTCTAGCCCTAAACCAAACCAGTAAAATTCGATGATAAATGTCAATCCACTTTTGAAAGTACAGAAAAAAAAACGGGGTAAAAACAAGACAAGTCAAACTCGAGGAAGAAGAAGAAATGGTAGTATTTAATAAATTGGTTTGTTTCCATATCATGATATACAAAGTGTAGTGAAAAAAAAAAAAGAGAAAAAGAAGAGAGAAAGAAAGACAGACAAAGAAAGGAAAGAGAGAGAGAAAACAAGAGAAAAAATAGAAGAGATGAAGAATAATAAAAGAGACATTAAGATAAAAAAAAAGAACATAAGAGAAAATAAAGAAAAAAAGAATGTGTAGAGAGAGAGAGAAGACGATGTGTGACGGATATTGTGTATGACATAGTGTAGGAGAATTGTTATGCCTACATAAGATAACTATAAGATATAAATGAAATTAGAGTTTTGAATTAAGAAAATATGAAGAGAATATAATAGAGAGAGAGATGACACAATATATACAGAACTATTTATTAAAAAAAGAGATACAGATAATAAATAATAGAGATAAAGAATGAAATATTAAAATAGAAAAACTATAATGATAAAAATAAATAATAATAATATATATATAATAAAGAGAAAAAAATACTAATTAAGATAATATGAATTATAATAGAAGTAGTAATAGAGAGCATACGATGAGATATTATTATAATATAGATAGAGAGAAAAATTAGAAAGAAGAGAGATAATATTAGAGAATAAGAGAGAAGATATATGAGAGATAATAGAGAAAAAGGAGAAACGACCCTGCCGAACTAATGTAGATACCAATAAACCCTAAAGCAAAGAAGTAAAAACAGACGAGCAAAATAGAAACCCCACACCGCCCCCGACCGCCCCTCCAAATCGAAGAAAAACGCCAACGCACAGACGCAACGACCGCCGGCGACAAAGACTGGTCAAGCCCGCCAACCACAGCCAAACCCACCCCCTCGACTAAAATTCCATCCAATAGCACGGACCCGAACACTTGGGAGATCCTGTCGACAACGCACAGGCCGCCCGGCAACAACCAGAGGACCGCAACCCACTGGCAGCCCAGCCAATCTCTCAATGACCCAATACACTACGGACAAAGTACAAGCCGCGAATACCAAAATCACACAACTAGAGCGAGATACACCCCAAAACCTCAGCTAGAACAACGCCATGGGATAGCTACACTAGAGACGGCGCACCACATGAGAACACTCCAAGAATCCGCAAGTTCACTGCCAGAGATAAAAGCGATCTCACACCAGAACATACCACGAAATAATAATGGCAGCAAACAATCACACAATAATAACCGCACATTAAAACAGACACTCACAACAAGATAAAACACAGAACAACACTAACAGCTGACAAACAATACAAACACGCTCAAACACTGAGAGCTACATGACTAAAATCACGAAAACTTACACACCCGCACCAACAAAAACACGGTCCCACACTCTTAAGAAAAGCCGGCTCTTAAAGCCAAAAGAGATACACATACAAGGAGCAGATATCTGTTAGGCAAACGCACCAGTCAACAGAAGGCACAAGGTAAGACGCCCACACGCACGACCAAACCGACTCAGAGCTACAGATCTTGACACACCCAAGCCAAACCTCAAACCAGCCCTGAACCTCAAGCCCACAAAAACAAAACACAGGTCAAAGATAAAACAACAAATCACTATCACATCTCAACTCCCCAGCACCACCACGACCGGCTAAGGGGTCATGACACCATCCACTTACAAAGAAAGAACTCGATCACAGAACAGACTAAAGTCCGCCCACCCGATGAAAAGAAATACCTAGCACCAACATTCATAAGTCACCACACACACATCGAGACACAAGAGCGAAGAACGTCCGTATTACCACCAAACACAAGAGACAACGGGACCCTCCCGGAATGCCGTAGACGCCATGCCGCAGAGCCAAGTAAACCGAAAATCTCACAGAGTTGGGCAAGGGTTAACGCCAGTGATGTGGGCCAAGAAAACCCCGAACAAACTCTAACAGTAACAACACACGATAAACGGAAAACACTAACAAGTTCCCTGCATTCAAGCAAAGCAATCTCGAACTTACACCTCCCCCCCGAAACCCAACGGTGTCTCCCCTCAAAGAGCGCGGTACTAAAAATTGCTTTTTAACTCCGATAGAGATATGTCTTATTAACAGGTGTATCTAAGAAGTAGATTATTTAAGAATATAGATAAATAGAGATATATATGAGAGATAGTAGATTAGAAGAGCCAAGATATATTACACTGATAGAGGTAATACACCTACCAAGTTTTATGTTAAGTGGAAGTAAGATGATGATCGCTACGCTAGTTCAATGAGATATATTTTGATAATTCTAATTTTGAATCAATAATAATTAATAATATAAGAATAATAATTCGAATTAAATGAAATTAATAATAATAATAAATATAAAGAATAATAGAAGAAAAATGATATAAAGATAATAATTAAATAAAGTAAATATATAAAATATAATAATAGAAGTAATAATGATAAGAATTGAAAGTAGAGAAATATTATAGATGAAAATAATAATGAAAATTAAAATAATAGAATTAAAATAATATAAATAAAAAATATGTTTGTACGAAGATGGACGAGTTGATGATAGGAAGAAAAAGAGAATGATTAAAGAAGAACAATTATGGAGAATGAGTAAGAAGATGAGCAAATAATGGTTTAGATGTTGACTTCTGCTTGAGTAAGTTTGAAAACACGTTGATCTAATGAAGTGTTAGAGATATAAGTTACAAAGAATTGCGTTACAGTTAGAGACGATGGCATGAGTGAGTGACACCTTAGCTCAGAGTAATAAGAAAAAATGGGCGGGAAAACAAGAGGAAAACAGCTAGTGAAGAATCAATAAAGACTTGGCAAAACCAAATAAGATGTTTATGAGTTTTATAGTAAAGAACTGTCATGAGATATATAACAGGTGACACATGGGTTAATGGTAAAATTAACATATTGATAAGTGGAAAATATAGTTTAGTGAAAGAGTATGCTAGGTTAATCCGAAAAGGAAAAAGAAGGCTCGCTGCGAAAGAATGCTACTTCTTCATACAGTATAAGTAACCGATATAGAGCCAAAAACGGATACGACCCTTCGGAGACCATTCATAAAAAATTACAAAAAATAGGAAGCGAACGATAAACAAAAAACTAGAACAACAACAACAAAAACAAAAGAGACCAAGAAACAAACAAAGAAAGACGAAACAACGAAACGTAAAGAGCAAGACAACAGCACCAATAGAGACGGTGAGTCTGCAAACCCAGCCCTTGGCCAACAAGAAAAAACCAAAAACCCCAAAAGCGTGCACATACGGAGAGCTAACACAAACCCAGGAGCACAAGAAAAAGACGAGAAAAACCCAAGAAAAAGAACATGAAATATGGTAACAAACTACACAAAAAGACATCGCGAACAAAAAACATAGCCAAACGCCACAAACGAAACAACATCGAATAATAGCGGCAAGACGGGGGACAAACAAAAAAGTAAAAAAACAGAACGCGAGACACCAGAACAGGGACGAAGAAATTACAATAGCAAAAACAGAGAAACAAAAAAGTGGAAGAAGAAACCAAAAAAAGCAAAGAAAAATTTAACTATTTTGATGAAGAGAAAAAGAAGAATGTGAAAAAGAGAATTAAGAATAAAAATAATTACTAAAAAAATAAGAGAAAAAGAAAAAAAGAAAAGTAAAAAAGATAACTAGAAGAAAGAAAGAAGAAAATTTCGCCCATTAAAGAAAGAAAAAGAAAAAGAAAAGACATTAAATAATAATAAACAGAATGGAAAATAAACCCACAATAAGAAAAGAAAAACAGAAGACCGACGGCGACAAAAACAGGAAGACAATGAAAACTAGACACAAAAAGAAAGAGTAGATAGCAAGTCAAAAACATAGTAGAGAAAAAATTCTAACATAGCAATGCAAACTAGAAAAAAATCCACGTGATGGATCAAAATAAGTAAACGAAAAGAAAGGCAAAAAACAAAAAGGAACAAAAGACCCAGATGAGAAGGGGAGGGGAGACAATACGCTGCAAATGCAGCCACCCAAAGCGGAGCACCACCGAAGAGGAGGAGGGAGTAGGAATGACCCACCACCACCCGCAAACTAGCAGATGAACAGCCGCAAAACACAGACAAAGACAAAACCACCACTGAAAAAAAAGTCACAGAAACACAGAGGCGAAAAGGGCCAGAAGCTGACATGCAAACCAAAACCGAAGTCTGATGGAAGTTGCATAGACGCAACGCAAAGTTGCAAGCATAGCAAAAAGTAAAGAAAAAAAGAAACAGCACCAAAAATAAAACCAGAGCTAAAGGCACATCAGTAAAAGACAGAAAATTAGAGAGAAATAAATCTGAAATTTACTTCCAGTTTTAGGAGAAATTGCATTATAAAATGGCAATTTTTACTGATTGTTTATTAGTTTTTCAAGCTTAACAGCATAGTTTTTCCAGCCATTATTTAATGTATAGTTAAGGAATGAGAGAATGCTACTTCAAACCAAGAACTGGAAATCACACATGAAATAAAACAAAGAACGGTAATAAAAATAAAGAGATTCCAAATGACATATAAACTAAACAAACAATTAAAGAATTTGAAAAAAGTATTATAAAAAAGATGCTAAAAGCTAAATAAATAACTCCTTTTACGGAAACTTCCTAAGCAAAAAGAAAAAAAAAAAAAAAAAAGAAAAAAAAAAAAAGAGAAAAAAAAAAAAATCAAAAAAAGAGAAAGAACAGCCAACACAATAGAAGATCACAAAAAATAAAAAAAGAAGCATAAACGAACAAACGTTCCAAAAAAAACCGAAAATCACCTACCATAACAGTCGCTTCAAAAGACTGGAATACCCTATAAAAAACTTAATAACATGAATACAAAAGAGAAGACATACTAAAAAAAAAAATCCAATACAGATACACTTTACATTATATAAAAAAAATCACAAAACACAAAAAAAAGACAAACAAACAAAAAAAACAAACAACAACAACAAATAACCATAGGAAGAAAAATAACAAAATAGGAAATCATGAAAAAGATAGATCAATAGCATCACGAAGACTAGAATCACAAAAGTAAAATTACATGTCAAAACACAAATAAATACAACACGAAAGTTAGATGACCAACGCAGGCATAAACAACCACGCCTGAACAAATACGAGACATGCGTAGCGGAGCGAAAGACTCATAAGATGACGAAATAGAACGAAGAGAGAGTGATACAAGATCGAAAGATATAATGTATTAAAACCTAGAATTAAGGATAATAACTGGATGAATTATACTGCGATTGAGAATAGCAAATGAGACGGAAGGGCCAATACCCCGATCAGCTCCACCCGGAAAAAAAATCAGGACAAAATTAGTGTGTGTAGCAACAACAAAGAGTTCACCAGGTACACAGCAAAACCGAACTACCATCAATAAGCCACAAGGAAAAAACCCAAAACCAAAAAAAAAAAAAGAAGAGACAACCAAATAAAAAAGTATCACCGTTTTTTTGGAACCACAAAGAAGGAGAATCAAGAAACAAAGCACCAAGCCAAACGCGTACCAACCAACAAAACACCAAAAAAACCCAATTTAGCCCAAAAGAACACCAAAAACCGGCATGCACTCAATAAAAAAAAAAAAAGAGGATAAAACTACATTAAATTAATAAAGAACAGACAAGTAAAAAAAAACACTAGGAAAATAATATACAAAAGACATAATAAGGTGAGAAAAACCGAATCAAAAATAAGACTGCAAAAAATGAAAAGAAAAACAAAAAAATAAAGAGAAAAATACAATTAAGAAAATCAAAAAGAGAGAATATAAACGGCAAGAAAAAATGGCGAAAAAATAATAAAGCAATAAAAAAAGAGAAAAGATGAGAATAAAAGAAAAATAATATTAATTTGAATTCATTAACTGATTAAAACTGAATTTAAAACTGCACGAAATTACTGATTTACTGAGTTTAAAAACATGACTTTAACTAGAACATTAACCGTCTGAAAAGTTATAACTGATAGAATTAACCTTTACTGCTTTCTGATTTGAACTGACTTTAGACTAATTATACTGACAATGAGAGATAGGGAGTAAAAAATAGTAAATCTTGGAAATTATAAGCGAAAATACTATAAAAAGCTATAAAGTATTTGTGTTGTATCATCCGTAACAAAAAATATGACATTTGATAATCAGATAGTCTATCAATTAGCAATACATTAGAATCGAAGAACTAGATCAATATCATAGATTCCAAACGAACTAAAAACTGACAGCACGCACCAAAGGGATCAAGAGATGCGTTGAACAGTTTGAGATAAATTAACTGAAAAATCTTACTGACATTTACATGCTAAAGTAGAAAGGTATGTAAAAAACCGTGCAAAAATTTTTAATTAATAAACATAAAGAAGAATAACTTTATAAAAACAAAATATTTAAAGAGAAAACCAAAACAAAAAAAATAAGAATTTTTATTGTTATGTTAAACAAGATATGACTTCGAATCAATTGAAACAATAGATCAAAGATCATAGATCAATAGATCACAAAGAAAAAGCGATCAGGAAGACAGTGCGAAGAAGAGGAACCAAAATAGTGAGGAAATGATATTAATAATTTTACTAGAAATGTTAACTGATTTAGTGGATCATGTAAAAAGAAATAAATTAAATTAAGGATAAATAACAAAAAAAGTTCTTAAAAAAGAACCCAAAGAAAAATAGTAAAAGAAACACTAAATAAAACCTATAATGAAAAAAAATATTAGAAGTTCAAAAAAGAAAAATAAAAAAAAAAAAAAAAAAAAAAAAAAAAAAAAAAAAAGATTAAAGAATAAATAAGAAATGAATAAAATTAACAAAATAAAAAAAAAACATAAAACACAAAAAGTATAAATGTAAATAAAACTTATTAAAAATAAAGTCTGAAAATAAGTCAAATTTAAATAAAAAAAAAAATTAAAATTAAAAAAAATAAACAACAAAGTTTTATTGAAAGAAAACTTATAAAAAAATAAAGTCAAGGAAAAATAAAATTGAATAAAAAACGAAACAACAAATGCCAAAAATTTAATAATTTTGATGAAGGGTAATTCTGCTTGAATAAAAAAAATGTCAGTCTTCAACATTTAGAACTAAAAAAAAAAAAGCGGATTATGTTTGCATGATGCAATGCAATTGACGAACATGATAGACAGATGATTAGAACGACAGACAGATGTATACGCTTGAACATTATGTAGTCTATCTTATATTAAAACGCAATTGAAACTGATACTAACTCGGCACATTCGCACCGGCGTTACCAGAGAAAAAAAACACCAAAGGTGCCGTGAGAATATTAAAAATATATAGTAATATTTAGATTCTCTTTCTCATTCATCACTTCGAATTTTTCATGCATATTCTCCTCCACGATATAAAAAAATAATCTTCTGTTTTGCACTTCCAATGCAATTTTTTTTCTGGGGACCCACTTTTGGGAGGTCCCCAGACACCCTTACGAAACTTTATGAACAAATCAATTTGCAAAGTGTTTCACAGATCAAAAACAGAATATATTTGAGAGATAAATATGGGACTAAACGAATATTTACTTAACTCGGCACCGCAACCGCTCCAGCACCGGGGTGCAGATGCCAACTCCGACTCCTCTGACTCAGATACCGTTCTTCCAATCTCTTTCCTTCTCACTAATCCTATCCATTAACACCCCCTTCCCTAACTCTTTCTCCCCCTAAGTCCTTCAAATAATCATGCCCTCCCTCTGTTATTGCATGCACATACCGAAATTTCTTCTCTTTTTCAACCGCACAAGCGACCCCCCCTTCGGGGGAATCCCCATGAACCTCCAAGAGCAACGAACTTCGACTCGGCAATCCTTTCCCACACTCGAGACCTCCTCCTACGCAGCCTAACCAAAAAATTCAGCCTATCTACGATCAAATCGAAAGTAAATTTATAAGGACTACGCAGACACCCCCCCTAAAGGGGGGGCCGGCGCAATGCCGTACAGTAATCCATAGTTCTCAAACCGTACGTATCATAATACGTATATAATATATATTTATTATTTATTATAATTTATTTTGATTATTATATTATTATATGTTGTTATAATTAATTAATAATTTATTAAATAATATAAATAATTACTAGAAATTAATTAATATTTATTATTCTTTTTAATTAAAATATTCAATATTTTATTGTCAAAAAAAACTGCGGATTATTATTTGTCAGCCGTCGAAGGCAGAGAAAAAAATAAATAAAAAGGTAAAAGTTACCCAATTCACGGAGCGGAAAATCGATCGAGTAACTCCCACTCTTCATAATATGGTATTCAATCTAGATGATTCAGATAAAGCCGTATTGAATACAAACGGCTCGGAATATAGAGAGAAGTTAAAACTCCTTCAATGAATTTTAGGGCTACTAGGAAGGGCGAGGTATCAATCAGAAAAGGAACAAAGAAACTGAGAATGACTTCAACAAAGAAGGCTCTTACTTATAAACACGGCTCACAACTATACCTTTGGATACAGAGTCCTCTCGAACCTCGTATGCTAACTTTTCCTATAATTAGCTAGGTACCAAGCGTAACTACTAAACATGTAGAATGAATATACGTATATTAGTATATACTAAGTGTGACCGGATATATCCAACCGCACGCCCGAATATATATAACAAAAGCAATAATATACATATATAAGTAACTAATATTACGTAACTACGCTTCTAACAAAAGTACTATTATAGCGCCGTCACCCATAAAGCATGCACTATATAAGTACATACTCAGCTATATATAGTATATTTAGCAGTAGGCACGTAAATATATCATGTACTAAAACTAGTAGCTAGTAAAAAAAGCTAGCTATACTAGCACTACTCTAATCAGCCAAGTGACTACTATATACTAAATATCTGATGTATTAACTTTCACAGACAGTAGCT
>JABUQX010016191.1:35000-60570 GCA_015478945.1 Trachelipus rathkii | reverse complement strand
GTTTCCATTTATGGATGGGTTGGGGTTCATTATAAGTATTATTGACGAAGCCAATTTGGCGGGTGGTTTTTGAGTATATAGTATTATTAATGTGTTAGGATGGCATGTGTGAACCTACTAAGTATTATGCATGTGGATGGTTTGAGGTATCATATTTATATAACATTAGTTTTGACTAAGCCAATTGTGGATTTGTAGTTACAACAATTGACAAGCCCTAGGGTGTCTTGTGGATTTAGCATGTTTGGTTAGTGGGTGACTGGGACAGTCTCGATAGGCCATGTGGCTTTTGACTGTCTTCCTATATGTCTAAATCCTTAATGTCTTAAAAAACCTAGACCTAACCAGTGGATTCTACAATACTGATAAACCTGCCAAGACTTACATGGATGGGTCCAAAAATTTATTATATATATATAATATATAATTATATATATAGTATATATATATAATAAGTATATATATATATTATATATAGTGCCTTAAACATTTATGTAGTGGAAGTACTAAATATAAATTTGCGTAGCCAGAATTTCAATAAATGGTAAATATTGAGTGGTATAATATATATATGTATATAGTATATATATATATATTTATATATTATATATATATAGATATATATATATATATATAATTATACTATATTATATATATATTATATATATATATATATATATATATATATTAATATTATATAAATATAATTATATATTATATATTAATATAATATATATATATATATATATATATATATATATATATAATATATATATATATATTATATATATATATATATATATAGTATATTATATATATATATATATATTATATATTATATAATATATATATAATAATTATATATATATTTATATTATATATATATATATATATAATAAATATATATATATATAATAATAAGATATATATTATATATATATTTTTATAAAATATAATAATTATATATTATATATATATAATATAATATAGTAGATATAATATATATATATATATTATATAATAAGATATATATTAATATATATATATTATATATAATATTATATATATATTATATATAGATATATATTAATATATAAAATTATATTCTTTCAAATGTGTCATCAAATACGTTTCTTTTATTTTTCTGCAATTGTTTTTTAATGTGCTGTCTGCAGATGAAGACAGATAGGCACGCCTTCCAAGATTTCTTTGATTTAAACCAGCTTTGGCAGCCGCAATGCCATATCGACAGATAGCTGAAGTCTTCTAGCGAGAGAATAAATGTCAAGAGAATTCAGCTGGGATGGAAAAGCCACCAAGTTGAGTTGACTTTTTTTAAGCGGCCAATATGGAAAATGAACATTAAACTTTAGAAAAAAATAATTACGAACACGTTTAGTACATTTTTTAGTCAATTACCACTTGCATTAATCTATGGAATTTGATGTGTTTTTTCAGTTTTTCTTCTACTAAACCCCTTAATTTAAAAACGTCGTCTGGGCAAACATATAGGATTCAAATTTTATTGTTGTCGCAAGATTTAGGGTGGCAAGGATGCAGTCGATACAGATTAGAAGCGGCAGGGGGGCACAGTGCCAGCCCCCTGCCCCCCTGGCCTACGCCCATGTCATATATAATATATTATATATATATAATATATTAATATAATATATTATATATATATTATATATATATTATATATATATATATATATATTACTAAATATATATATTATATATATAGTAGTAGCACTTACATAATTTTTTTTAAAAATTTCTATGTACGGTACCTGTATTTCCGATATGTATATATAGGTGGATATATTACTATTATATATATTTTATTTATATATTATTTTTATATATGATTATAATATTATCTTTATATATTATATATTATTATTGTTAATTTATTTATTATTATATTATTATTATTATTAATTATTATTATTATTATTATTATTATTATTCATATTAATTATAATATTATTTATTATTATTATATGAACATTGAAATATTGATTTTAGACAGAATTTTTTCAGAAATATGTGGAGTCCTGTGTTATACCTTTATCATATATATTATCATATATATATAGTTAGTATTTATATATGATATATATATATATAATATATATATATTATATAATTTATATATATATATATATTATATATTAATATATATAATATAATATTATATTATAGTATATATATATAGATATAATATAATATAATATATAGTGATGTGCAGCGTCCAGATTTTATGAGTCCCACGTCCAAGTTAATAAATTATTGTGCACAATAGTAGTTGTTAAATAATAATCATCGAAAGAAAATATTAATTCAAATGTTTCCCAATTTGAGGTAAAAATGAATCAAGAAAAAAAAAGTATCAAAAAGTTAATTTCTTCATAATTACACAAACTGAATGAAGAATAAGTCTATTTTGCTTTTTCTGATTTTTTTTCAAGTCATTTTTTTTTTTATTTGAAACTGATAAACATAAAATGCATGAAATCAATAAAAAAAAAAAAGAACTTTTAAATATAGGGTTTTGCAATACCATTTTTGTACATGTTTATAGTTTCAATACAGTATTCAGGTTAATTGACCTCTAGGGAACTCCACACAGATTTACAAAAAAAAAAAAATAAAAAAAAAAAAAAAAAAAAAAAAAAACAAAAAAAAAAAAAAAAAAAAAAAAAAAAAAAAAAAATTTTGTATATAAATTGAGCAAGGTCGTCTTTACGCGTAAGTAGTTTTTGCTAATTCAGACAATGTAAATTTATATGTTCCTATTGTTGGACAGGTTAAGATCTTATTAAGATTATAAGCGAGTGTACTGATGCACATATATAAATTACCAGGACATTACTATATTTTCGATAAGTTAGAAGCATTTTTCAGCTGGCTGATGTTCTGGCTAAGCATACATAAAACCTCAGGGGTCTCTTTATTGAAACACGGGGGTATCTAAAAATATTCAATTAAGATGTATAGGAGTTATGACAAGAAAAATAGCCAGCAAAACTAGAGCCTATTTAATGTTTGACCAATAACAACGTAAAAAAAATAATATTTTTACTGAGATTTGAAAGATTTTCACTGTCTGTTTTATCCAATTGTTAAAATGGTAATAAGATTACATCTGCACGTAAATGATAGTGCGATTTTTCAAAAAATAGAAGATTTTTGTGTAAAAATGGGTTTCATTAAGGGTCCTTGAATAGTTATTAAATATGTGACAGGTAGGGCATCCGCCCTTAATGTTTTTTTAAATTATTCATATATTACACAATGTCCTTATCGATTTAAAATGGATTTTCGCCACACCTGTATTATGTATAAAAATGTGCTCCATTAGTTATTAATTATTTTATTAATCCAATGTGTGTTCATTTTTATACATATAGAGGATATCCTGAATCACCTATAACTAAGATTACTAATTCAGTCCACTTCATAAATAAAGTTCTCGTTTTTGGGAACCTAAAAAAACTTAAATGTTTATCTTTGCTGTATTTATTTCTACACAACAGTGCATAACAAGTATTAGCCATTTATAATGGAAATTTAATAAATAATTCGAACAAAACGAGTTTGAAAAAATGACAATGGCCGCACCAAAATTACGAATGAATTTTATAATCAAATTTACTTTCATATGATTTGGTTAACAGCAAATGGCTATATACACATGATTGGCTAAAATATAGGTTTTTCATGGGGTTATTACGTTTTATGGCGAATTTTTGTAATTAATTTTCGATCAGAAGACAATTAAAATTGTTTCACATAAAAAAGAAGAATTTTCATCTGGTACTACTTAGCTTTAAATAATCATAAAAATATCTATTACATATTAATTTTAAACATGCAAAAAAAACGTTCCGATGTTGTCCATTTGTCTGGTGATGGAAGCTTTACGACAAAAATGAGCACCAACGCTAATGCGGAGGGCCGTTGCCCTCGCTCAATAGGACAGCCACATGCCTGCCATGCCAATGATCGATATGCCAGTGCCCATGCCTCATGCCCGTGCCCATGCCCATGGCCATGCCCCATGCCGCATGCCCATGCCGATTGAACAAGGCCAAGCCCAATGACCATGCCGATGCCTTGGCCTTTGCTACTTGGAATTGCACAAAATTCTATACCCATGCCCAGGCCAATGCCAATGCCCATGTCCAATTGCCCATGCAAGGCCATGGAATGGCCCTGAGAATGCCCTTGCCCGATGCCATGCCCGTGCGAGAATGCCAATTGAAAAAAATATGACAAAAAACGTTAAATTCGTTTGCTTTTGTAGAAGGGTTCGGGTCTTTACGACCAAAAATGAACAACACCACCATCGAGGGCCGTAGCCCTCGCTCAATTTATTTTAGACAAAGCCACCTGCTCGTTAGAGCAAGACAGTAGGCTGGTTGTATTTTATTTAAAAAATACAACATAATTTTTCTAAATATTGAAGGATACGCCAAAAAATTAAATTTATTTATGTTCTTCGAACTTATTTGCTTGTTTTTGAAAAGCCTGTTTTGCGGGACCAGGTGTTAATAATTTTTTAGTTATATTTAAGCTCACTATATTTATTATATTCCAATGGGTTTAGGATTCAAAGTGAATGTCAACTAAAAAGGGAAAAAGAAAATTATCGATTTTGGATTTTTTAAAAAGCTGTATAATTTAAAACATTTTTTTAAATTGATTTTCACACACATGATCGGAGCGATAGCAGTTGTTTTCAGATCTTCAGAATCAATTCTAAGTTTGGCGAAATTATTTTGGAATTAAGAAAATTAAGTTACTGAATGTAAATAAATGATATAAAGTAAACAACGATAATAAACAATAATTACTTAATGAGTAATATTCCCATTCGGCAACCGTCGAGTCTTTGAACGAAAATCTTAACAACTTCTCCTCCTCTTGAAGGTATAGGGAGGTCTTAAAACCACCCTGTTCATTCTAAATATGTTATGAATTGAAATTTGAAGGTTCAGAATAATAATTTGTAAGCAGGTAACAGCGATGATAAGGAAGTGAAAATAATAATAATATTTAATATAGTAAGTAGTGGTGCATAGTAAACTGTGAAATATGATTGTTAGTAGTATCGTCTACGATAGAACATTAAAATAGTGTTAAATCAATAGTAGCATTTCAGTAGTAATGCATTGGGTAAATAGATGAATAAGACTTATAGTGTGAATAGAAAGGAGTTGATTAGTAACAGATATATTGAATTATTGAATCTTTAGTGTATTTATTTTTTTAATAATATTAATATAGTGATATAATAAGAATACATAAGTATATATGCTTGTGTATTTATGTAGTTGTATAATATGTATTTATAATGTATGTTTATGTATTATGTTTTTTTTGGTTTTGCTATTTTATCATTTTACATATACTAAAGTCACCCGGCAGTCAGTGGACTGAGCCACTCGCCAAACAAAGCCAAGGTCCCAGGTTCGCCAACTGGTCGGGTGGGAGGAAATGTGAGCTATTCTTTCACTTGGGCTTGGCTCGACTTACTGGCGGACGTTATTAAATTGAGGTGTAGTATCGTACACCCCTCTCCATAAATGGGCCTCAGCCCTCGTGAGAGGTGCTGTTAATCTTCTGTAATATGAATAATATATATATATACGATATATATATTATATATTAGTATATATATATATATATATATATAATATATATAGTTTAAATATATATATATAATATATATATATAAATATATATAATATTAAAATAGATATATATTATATATATAGATATATATATCTATCTTCTTTCTGTTCATCTTCCTTATAATTTCCCAAGAATGGGAGTAACGTGCGCGACGGGCATCGGTATTTAGGAAAAAAGGCAGTAGAAGAGAACATGACCACAAGTCGAAGAAAGCCAGCCTTTAATGGCCCTCAGGCCATTAATTAAGTTGAGGAACTCATCGCAGTTCAATTAAAATCTACCCTTTAAAAGCTTCATTGGGGAGATTACGCATTGGACCCTCACTATGGGTTAGATCGCTCAATGGTAACGGGTTCATCCTTGGCCCAGGTAGGGCCACAACCTTACCCCCTCACAAGCAACCTTGCCAAATTCCACTCCTGTATACACACGCTTTTTTCTTTTCGCCTCTACCGAACTCACATTTATTTCTTTCCTTCAAACATTCGTTTACTGGCCACTCAATCCACTTTTTTCTCGGTCTCATTCCCCGCCATTCTCTCCTGATCAATGCACCCTTTATTCATCGCCTGCGCAAAACTCACATTTCTCTCCTTAGACTATTCGTTTCACGACTCAATCGCATTTTTCTCTTCGTCTACCAGCCTGGTGCGGTTCCACCACTCGCCACTTATTACATCCGCTTAACCAACGACTATCATTCATTCTTCAGTATGACCAAACATTCTCAACATACTTTCATTACTTCTCTCATTTACCCCTTTCTTCACAACCCACGACCAGCTCTCTAATAAAGCTTCCATTCCCTCACGTTTAATTCAAATTCTTCTCACAACCTAGCAGTTCCCTAAGATTTTGTCCGATCTGAAAACATTGACCACTTTATAGATCCTTACTTCGTATTCCAGGACCATAGTCTCACTTACTTAGTACAATAACCCAGGTAACAAGATACCCTCATATGTAAATCCCTAGCACACTCAAGACTTAGTCCCACCCACTTACTCTTGCACAAATTTCACAATTGACATATTCGTGCCATTGATAAAACTTTCCTTTTACTTCACTCTGATCATCCGTTTTCCCTTTTTTATCCAAAATTTTGATATATCCTAAATATTTAAGAAACTCAGACAATTGTTTCCAAAGCTCCTGACTACATCTAACAATAAGCTTTCACCACTGGAGGGAGTATCTGCACCACAAACAAGGAAGGGAAATTTATTCAACGTTTACTTTCAAGCCCCCCTCCTTTTTACACCACCCTGCCAAAAATCTCCTCGTACCGAATCTCTCTCAAACACGGCTGCTACTTAGATTTAATCACCCACACAAAACCAAGTTCATTCCGCACATCATAATAGTATTGACCCCCACGCATCTCCATTGCTCCAACCCATTTCTAAACACCATTACTGCCATCCCACCATCGAATTTGTTCTTTCAAATAAACCCCTCCATATACAAATTGAATACACCAAGGAGACATAAACACAACCCCTGTCTTTATCGCTATTAAATGCCTAAACCACTCACCATTGGACACCATTGATTCTTACGTGTCGGTAATCTTAACACGCTTCACTATCATCATACATACATACTTTTGATCTCCATTCAGAAGCATATTTGGACCAACACCAATAGATATCATCTTACAACCTGCCAATAAAGCGACCTTCCCTATTAACTCGAGTCTAATCAATACGCTGTTTGCAGAAAATCCATAAAACCCCTAAATTACATTTATGTCTTCTTCTCCCTCCATTTATCTCCCTTACTTGGTTTCCATGTATAGATTTGATCCACACATTCCTCGACCACTCCTAAACGCACCTTTTGTTCTTCACCAATCACAGTCCTTCGAGTCACTCGACGCACCCGTCTTTCGACCCAAAATACCAAGGCATTAACATTCCCTGAATACACTCAATAAACGTTATTTACCCTATAATTTTCTACAGTTGAAGCCCTTTTCGTCCCGTTACCCTGTATATAAAGGGGTGAAGGGTTATTTTACGTATTACCCGCTCTCGCCAATCCCTGGATAACTTTTCCCTATAACGCTTTATATACACAACGTTCACAATCCATAAATCAATCACCATCTCGCCTCCGTTCGTTATCATATTTCACCAGTAATTTCATTCTATACCTGCAGATTTTACCATTCTTCAACTTATTCCTCACTCTCTACCCATTACCTCCTCCTTGACTAATAAAACGCTCCATCCCCAAAATTACCTAGTTCCTTCTGTGCAACATCAAAACCAACACACAGGTGGTTCATTATCACCTTTTATTACTGTTCATTTAAATATTTGTGCAGTAGTAGTTTTGGCGAAGTGTTTGTTATTTCCACACTCCTCTCAACACCACATTTCGACAGTTTGACAAAATCACGCCCGTATTTCATTATTTGCTAAGCAGATTTCCCGACTTTAATATTCTTCATTCTTAAACCTTTTCGCGGCTTCTTCAGAAGGAACTTCGATTCCCTTGTAAACGTTCCACCTTCATTCATCCTCCTACCAACTGTTCATTTACCTCTTGTTTTTTCTCCTACGTATACAGCCTTTTTAGTAATTGCTTTTTGCCTCCCTATATAAGAATTTTTGATTTCTTCATCAGTTTCTTGAAATTTTAGTCCATTCAACCACGCTTTTTTTTTTACCTTTTTAACCGCTTTCATCACCTCTTTCATATTCACCAGTTCACTGTTACTCATACGCTACTTCCTACTTAGGCAATGCCAAAATACTTCCTGGCTTGCAGCTTCACTAACAATGTGTCCTTCGATTTACCCCCAGATGATTTCATCAGTAACCCCTTGTACACATTCAACACGTGATTTTAGTTTTATACCCAGCGAGGGTGCGCTCTTAACATACTTTCCTATTTGTCAAAATGCTGCACTTAATTCTCACTCTTAATTTACCTACTTTCCTTTTCGGTATCACCCTTCCATGCTCCATTCAAGGAGCCCCCCACTAACTTAATTTATTACAACAGAAAACCAAATGATGCTGATAATCCCGTTCCTTAAACCCCTACTGATATTAAACCATATATAAAACAGTATTACTTCAAACATCTGCTATTCTTCACAACCTAAATCAAAACATACTTTTCACTGTCGGATATCCATATCTTCTACCTTCACCATGCTCTAATATTTTACTAATATTCTCCTTGAGTTGTTCGTATGGTATGGTTTATTAACACATACTATCTCTTTAAGAGTAAAATTAATAATCAGCTGTTAACATCTCGATTTTTTCTTCCCGCACCCCAAACCACGCTGTTTCATATACCATCCCGTTTTTTTTATGCAACAACCTATCTCCAACCCATTCAGGTCGTCCTCCACCACTGATTCAATGGTCTGAAGTCGACTACTCACCCCATCCAGAAATTCATTCAGATTGAGTATCCTCAAAAAATCGTACTCTCATTCAAACGTGTTCCCTCAGATGGACCAACGTCCAACCACAGCATCGCATTGACAGAGACCCACCTTTTCAAACAAATTTAACCATTAGTTTAGAATTCGTGGGAGGACTACACAATCAAAATTCTACCATAGGCTTTGTACCACAGGTCAATCATCGAAAAAAGGTGCATAACCTCTTCTCTTTTCCCGTATCTCAATTCCTCAGTTTTTCACATACCAGCACCACACATTTCGACACCACACCACTCAGATTTGTTCATCGTTCTACCTTTCACTCTTGTGTGGGCCTCAAGCAGGCGAGACAAATCAAAATTTGCACAACTGTATTCGTAATTACATCCAATCACCTCTCGTCCTCTTACTCTCAACATTTATTTCCTCTCTGACATATCCATAGTGTTACTCATACGATTCGTATTACAATTTCGCCGAAAGTAGAGGCCGTTTACGGCGATGCACGACCCTCTCCGAGGCCAGTACAATTAGCAATGTTCCTGAGCGAAGAAATAGTAAAAGTAGGTTAAGCAAGCCAACCCAACTTATGATTAAAATAGAATATTTAAATATATGTTATAATATTCGTAAATATATATAGTATAATACATATATCGATATTAATATATAGTATATACTATAAATATATTATAATAGGATATAATATTATAATTATATATATAGTATATATAATGATAATATAAAATTACTTAACATAAATACATACATATATTAGTATATAAATAAATAATATATTATATTATAGAATATATAGATATATATTAAACCGTATAGACACGAAATCGGTAATATTATACGTTATATTATAATAGTATATATATAGTATATAATGTGATACCAATATATATATATAGGTTTTAGGCTAATTATCTAAATATAATATATATATAATATATATGGGTAGGCTATACAAAAAACCATACTATAACTATATATATAAGTTATATAATATATATATATATAATAGTTAACTACGATATATATATATATATATTATATATATAGTAGTTATATATATATAATATACTTAATTATTATATAATATATATATATATATAAGTATATATATAGATATTATACTATATATATTATATATAGATAGTTATATATATATATAGTAGTATATATATTATAAGTAGTATATGTATATTTATATTATATATATTATATATAGATATATATTAGTATATATATAATATAGGATAATATATATAAAAATAAATGGTGAAGTATATTAATATGTATATATATTATATATAGTTAATATATATAATATATATATACTACGTATATATTTCGTATATATAATATATATATATATATATTAGATTATCATTTATGGATAAAATTTGTTAAAAGAGACCGTGTGTTTCTTGTTTATTGTCATTTCGTGCGTACCGATCTGTAAGGAATGGCCTTGACAAAGTTTTTTGCTCGGAATTTTGTGTGCAAAAAATGGACTGAGATTTCCTTTCTTTTAAACGAGATTACGAATTTTGTTTGCAAGCAATTGGAATCAGCATATTTTAATGACGGAGAGGGGAGAAGAAGAGGGAGGGCTGGTGGCCCATCAATTGTTGGGGAAGATAGAGGTGAGTAAGAGGAGAAAGAGGGGAATATTAAGAGGAAATTGAAAAACGTATAACGAAATGGTTTGTATATTACCGCAAATAACTCAGATAACTATTGTGTTTTATAGGATTTTATATGATTTTGGATAAGAATTTGATGATTGTAAAAGTAGTAATAATTGTTAAAAAGAATTCTTTCTTCTTCATTCAGTATATTTGCTTAAAACTTCGCCATTTGTTTCGTTTACAATTTTTGCGTGCCAGCATGTCCTAAATCTTGACCCCGGCTTTATTTCTATTACGATTTCGTGTGTTTTCTTTTTGACTGCCACAAACTGAAGGTTCTGAAACTCAAGGACGCATTTTTTAAAGGTTTCGTAAGCAACAGTATTCTACACGAAGTGTGGAAAGGGAAAAAAAAAAAAAAAAAAATAAAAAAAAAAAAAAGATGACACACCACAAAAAAAAAAAAAAAAAATATAAAAAAATATTAAACCGAAAAATGGAACAATTTAAGAAAAATAGAAGACACGCTTTCACAAAAAACAAGCTATTATTGCAAATTTAAGTAGAATAAAAAAGAGCTTACGAAAAAAACGCAAAAGAAAAAGAACTCACGAGCATAAAAAAAATGTAGGTGGTTTTTAAAATTTCCTTTAATTACCTACCCCATGACAAAGATAAATTAACGAAAATAAATTTTTAAAACAAAGAAAAAAACAGTTAGCAAAACATGGGAACCATGCTTTCATAGCATACGGGAATAAAAACAAAAATAATAAAGTATTTAGTTAAAAACAAAAATCACATAGCAACTATTAAAAAAAAAATAATAGCACAGTTTTGGAAGGCACTTTCCACTGATGTAAGTTGCGAAATTATCACAAAAATAGATAGAATAATGAATTATTGTCAGGAAACAAAAATATTAAGAAAAACAGAAAGTGAATTGATTGTTATACGTACCTGGAACTAGATATTTTATTGCATAAGATGATCTCAATCACAAAACACCAAGAAATCTGATTAAAATCCAATTGATTAATGTAACTCAAAAAGAAAACTTTTTCGTAAAGAAATTGACAAAAAAAAAAAGGATATCATTTTTATAGTAGCACACGAAAAATTAGTGCACTAAACTGTGTAAGCATGTAACTTTACCGAGAGCGCGTTAGCACCAATAAAATGACTAAGAGAAACGGAGGTTCAGCTAACATCAGAAAATTTATCTGACAGATTGCGAATGGTGCTCATCAATTGACACCAAAGATGATATTTTTTAACGGCTCTATTCTAGAATAGAAAGCCGCGCACTACATGTTTACCTACGTCGAAATGTAAGAAAAGTTGCGATTAATATAATTTTAAATTTGCTATTTTTTGGTTTTTTTAATGTTCATTTTTATGTATGGGCTTTTTTTTTTATTTTTAAAGGGATTGAACGTAAAATTGAATAAATATTGTTGTTATAAACAAGCGTATTTAACGTTTTACCTTCAAATGTTTTTACAGGCTAATTAGTAAAAAATTTGTTCCCTCGAAACGAAAAACTTTTGTTACCTAGCCAGAAAAATTAATTTGTTTTAAGTTTTGGCGCAGCATTTTTCGCGAAAAAGTACAGATTGCACTGTATATACACAAGATGATTCCGAACAAATGCTATGAACATTGGACTGAAGGTAATTACGTATTAAATTTAATGTTACTATTTATATATAATATACTATTATATATATATATATATATATGTATATATATTATATATATATATATATATAGTATAATTTTTATAGTATATATATATATATATATATATGCTCTATAATATATATATAATATATTATATACGTATATATCATTTATGATACTGATAACAATTATAGCTCATAATATATCATATATATACCTATAGTACTATATAAATGATATATATATATCAGAAAATATCCTGGAGAGGTAATATACAACCTATATAATAATATAATGTATAATATAATATTTATATATAGATATTGTATGGATATATATATATGAGATATATATAAGGGGTATGGGGTGGAACGAAATAGGGTTAATTGTATATATGATATATGATTATATGATATATTAATGACAGCATATTATAGTATAAATTCTATGTGTAATGACCATAAATTACTGTTGTATGTAATAAAATAAATATATATTAGTATATATAGTATATATATATAATAATAAATATAGTATAAAAAATAGCAATATATATATATATATACCGGTTATATATATATTATTATATTCTATATATTATATATATATATAATATAATTATATTATATATATATATATATATATATATTATAATAGTATTATATTAATATATATATATATACGGGGTATTGTTCTATATTTGAATTATATTTTCCGTTTATTGGTGATTTTTATTATATATAAAAAATAAGTATATATATATAGTTACTTACGTTAAGCATACCGTAAAATGGGGAAAAAACTAATACTTGTATTGTTTTTTTTTATTAATGCTATCATGCTCTTATTTTTATTAGAAGAGTCCATCGGCAGTCCATCAGTTTTTCTTTAAATTTAAACATTGTTTTAATGTTAAAGAATAATGAAAATTAATAAAGCCAAAAATATTTAAAAAATCTTATTTTCTGAAAAATAGAGTAGAAAAATATGAGATTTTTACTTTTAGGTCTTATAAGGACCGTTTTCCCTCCCATGCCTGAACCGGTGATTTACCCCCAGACAGTTTGAAAAAAACTTACAACTTCTATAATCGGCTGCCTACAGAAAATTTCTTCCATGGAAAAATTGCTTAAAAATCGATGGTTAAGGCATATATGTTTTGAAGTTTTTGATATAGTCTTAAATATTTACGAGATTCACAGGTCTTAATTTTTTTTTTCAATTTTTTCAATTTTTTGGTGTTTTTATTTTTTAAAAATGTCTAGGGAACAATTTTTTTTTTTACTTTCTTAAATAAATGTTATAGTTTTAAGTTATTTACTTAAATTTTTATATATGAGTTTAAAACTGATTGTATCCTCAGTCTCGCCGTAAAAAAGATTGAAGTATCAAAGCCAATCATGACTCAAACCTTATGAAACCACATTGTCAAATTTAAAAGAGGGGTAATAGTTGAGTTTTTGGAACAGATTTCGACGAAATATGCGATTTTTTTTATATCTTCAGACCCTATGTTAAAGTACTAGAAACGAGTACGTTGCCAAGAACTCTTTCATATATAAATCCATCAAATTTTTAAGGTGAAGTTATGATAATATGCAAACAAAAGGAAAATGTAGTTTATAAAAACATACTAATAAAACGAGTTATTAGGCGTTTAAAAAGTAAAAGGATAACGTTCCAAATAGTAATATAAGATTAATATATAGAATATATATATAGTTATATATATAATATATATATAATATATATATATATATAATATATAATATTATAGATAATATAATTAGGTTAGGTTGGGTTAGGTTTATAAGTGGTAGGTTAGGTTAGGTAGGAAAAAATTTCATTCGCCCGCTAAACATTCTAATTTATGTATCGATAAAGGCTTACCTGTGAAATTTTTTATATTTGATTCCATGAGCTCCCGTTCATGTGTGTGGGCGTTAAGTAACATTTACAATATATATATATATAAATAGTATATATATATTATAATATATATTATTATATAATATACTTATATATGATATATATTATGTATATATATAAGTATATATAGCTATATATATATATATTATTTATTATTGATATATTTTATAATATTATATATATATATAAGTATATATATATTAGTATTGATAGGTATATATATATGCACTTGTCCTTTAAAAGGAAGCTTACTTATAGAGATGGTGATTTTGTGGATTATTGAAAATGCTGCGAGAACTCTGCTCGTGTGAGCCTTGCCGGCAGTTGTTCTGTCACGTCGTTAGGCTAGATACTTTGAATGAAAGATCGCGTGTGGAGAGTTATCACGGTTACCGTTTTTTTTTATCATATTTAAGCAGTTTTTAAATTCTAAATGTTTATTTTTTTTTTGGGATTTTTTGTTAAGGGGTGGCGAGCCGACGGAGGGATAGGAGGGTGGAACAAGTTTTTCGTCCGAACGTTGCGGGTCTACCGCTGGAGCGAGAGAGAACCTCTGCTACCATTTTTTCCCATGCTCTGGTGAAAAACATCTCCTAATCCTTGTGTGTTCGTAAGAGGGAAAATATGTCCCCGTTGTTTAGTTTAAAAAATAAAAAAAAAAGCATGCCATGCACACTTGGTACGCACTATTTTGCATTGTGAAAATAAAAGAAAAGATTTGATAAGTTTACATTGTTTCATTCATATATATCGGCTAACTTCCTTTTAAAGGAGACCAGATGTTCCGCGGGTAGGGTATATAAAGTAAATAGACTCACCTAGATATATTATATAATTATTAATATATATATATTATATATAAAAACAGAAGAAAAAAGCCGTGGTTACGCCGGGTCACCGGACAGAGGACTAAATAAGAGGATAGAAATAGAGAGAGAAAGAGAAAAAAAGAGAGTGAAAAGAAGAAGAAGAAGAAAAGAAGAGAGAGAGAAGAGAAGACAATATAAAAGAAGAGAGGGGGTAAACGGACGTGAACAGCACAAAGGGTAGGAGGAAAAGTAGAAAAGGGGAGAGCAAACAAAAACCGTGGAGAAAAAAAGGAAGAAGAGAAGAACGGCAAATGGGAAAGAAGAAGAAGGGGAGGAGAAGAAGGGACAACGCGGACGGCCCACCGAAGGCAAAGCCAGAGAGAAACTACGGGAGGGGGACGCTGGACGGGGCTGAGGGAGGAAAAAAAGGAAAAGAAGAAGACAAAGGTGAATGAGGAAAGTGTTGAAAAAACAACAGTTGCCGAAGGGGCGAACTAGCAACCAACGCGAACCAAATGCGAACCCTAACCAACCGAGCGAACAACGACCGAAAAAAAATTCCAGTTCGCCCCGTAAACACGAGACGGAGCAGAGAGGAGGGATTCACCTGGAAAGGGGGTGAAAGCTGACGGCCCGGGACCAGCAGGCGCTGTGCGGGAAGAAGGGGGAATAGAGATGAGAGAAAGAGAGAGAGAGAGGATAGATAGAGAGAGGAGAGAGAGAGAGATAGATAGAAGAGAGAAGAGAGAGAAAGAGAGATGAGAGAGAGAGTATAGATATAGAGGAGAAGAGTGGAACAACGGAAGAAACAGAGAGCGGGAGTTGACGCAAGAAAAAAACAAAAAGTCAATAACGAAAGACGGACAAAAAAAGCAGAGGCGACGAGCGAAAAAAAAAAAGGAAGAGAGCAGTCCAGCGCACCCCAGCCAAACAAGAGGGGAGCAAGTGGAGGGGGCCAGAGAAGTGCAGCACGGGGGGGCACCGAAGGAAGGGAAAAAAAGCCACACAGAGAACGCCAGTGCCAGGGAAGGTGCTGGCAAAGGCGGGGGGAAAGCGGAGATAGGGCGGCGGAAAGGCCGGAAAGTGAAAGCCGGATGGAGGGAGAAAACACAAAGGGCAGTGGCGTGGAGCGGAGCCCAGGGCATCAGCAGGCGAAAAAAGGGGGCCATGGGAAGGGACGGCGGCAAAGGAGGGGGAGGGGGCACCGAACAGACAGACGGCCCAACCAGGGAGCGGAAGGACTTTCCAGAGGGAGGGACGGCGGGCCAAGAGCTGGAGGCACGGGAAACGGCAGTGGGATGCGTACCGGACGGTGGAGGAGGGGAGCGCTAGAGGGGAAGCAACGGAGGGGGGGCGAAAAGAAAAAACAAGCAAGGAGGGGAGGAGAGAGAAAGATAGAGAGAAGAAAAAGAAGAATGAGAAGAGAAAAGAAGAGAAGAGGAGAGAGAAGGGAAAGAGAATTGAAGAGAGGAGAAGAAAGAGAGAGAGAGAAAAGAAGAGAGAGAGAGATAGAGTAGAATAGAAGAAAGAAAGAAAGAAAAGAGAAGAGAGAGAAGAGAGAAAGAGAGAGAGAGTAGAGAGAGAGATAGAGAGAGATAAGAAGAGAGAGAGGAGGAAGAAGAAAGAGAGAGAGAGAAAGAGAGAGAGAAGAGAGAGAAAAAAGAGAAGAGAGAGAGAGAGAAGAAGAGAGAAGAAGAGAAGAGAGATAATATAATATAGAAAGAGATTAAGAGACAAGGGTGAAGGATAAGGGAATGACGAAAGTATCCCTAATGCACCGGGGTGAGGCGCACCCACGCGATACCTCTAAGAACGAAAAATAAATACGCGGTGAGCACCCCGCACCGGCACCGCACCGACAGGACACGCGCACCGGCGTGGCACCGCACCGTCACCTGGACCTCGGGTACTGAGTGGCCAAGCCCGAAAGATATATATATGATACAGGCAGAGATATAGAAATATATATGAGAGAGAGATAGAGATGATGGATAATAAGAGATAGATGATGATAATAGATAGAATTTGAAGACGAGTTATGGACTTGCTAATATGTAGGAGAGTAGGTTAGGAGTATGTATTATGTGGTAGAGAAAAATCATGGGGCACGGCCGCGGTCCTCGTGTGCTACCTTATAAGCTCGACTACATGCTGTGCTTCCACGCCCACACCGCCCCGCAGCGGCGCCCGACCACCTCGCCACCCCACTCTAAGAGGCTGCTGCCTAACACCCTACCCTCGGCTCGCCTACTAGCCAGCCGCCGCTAACAGGCCCTCTGATATATGATGCCATCCAGTCGAGCTCCGGCGGGGCTCCCCGCCGCGCCGCGAGGCCCCGCCGGGCCGCCCAACTCGTCCGAACCACGGCGCTGGGCCTCCAGGCGCACCAGGATACCAGACAGCGGATAACTGAGGCTCACTCAGTGAGCGCGCGCGGCCCACCTAAACCATGCAGCCAAGACATGCTGCGCCCCACCAACCACCGAATTCCGTACTCCCGGCGACAACCTCCACAAAACCCCGCAATCCCCCTGCTATGACCAATAATTAAAGCCAACGCGCCTGAACCGCAGCATCCACTCCACGGTCACACACCCAATACAACACCGCGGTAGGACAAAAGGGTAGCAAAGCAGCGACCGTGAAGGCGTGTGAAGAAAGCCCCCTGGCCAGAAGGGCCAGGTAACCACGCATAATGGGCGGGCGGTCATGACCACGCCACCGAGGAGGCAGGACCGCGAAGGGAAGCCCGCGCACCCCCGACGAGACACCAAACGAGTCCGCCATAGAAAGGGAACGGCCAAACTCCGCGCATCGTGGGCACGAGAAACGACACACCTGACGCGACGATGCGATCGGCCCCAGCGGATGTGCTCTTTGGCGCAGCAAACAACACACGGGGACCGACCGAAGGGGAGAAGGCCCCGCACACGAAGCGGCGCAAACCCGCGCACCAAAAACCAGCCCTCCCCCGCCGACGAGGAGCAAACGCATCCGGCAGAATCAATAAAGCACGCGCAGGCAGGCCCACAGCAAATGGACACCCGCTGCCCCACCCGCACCAGCCGCAACACAGCACATCCAAAACAAAGAAAGTAGCCACGCGCGACAGACACACCACCGCCGCAAAAGGGCCGCGCCCAACCCCAAACAGCCACGCGGCCACCGTCCGATGAAGACGAACCTCAACAGAGTTGGCCGAGGAAAAACCCAAGTGGGGGGGACCACCGAAATACCCACTGCCGCCTCCAAAACACCCGCACAAACACCCCTCTGTCCCACAACGGGTCCAAATGCGGGAGAAAACACCAAAAACACGGCCCTGCCTCCGAGACGCGGCCAGCAAGCGCAGGAAACACGGTGTTGTCCACAGAGCGTACGGGTGCCGCCGACTCCGAAAATCCGCCGGCGCCGCCAGCGCCACGTCCGGCGCCGCCGCCTCGAGAGCGACGGTGGGCCAGCATCCGATCCCCGTACCACACGGGTTAAAAGACAGATGAAGCCACGATAAAGCCCACACACGCGATGACCCGGGCCCCGGAGATAGTACGAGGAAGAACCAAACACAGCCAGGCCGCCCAAGCCGGGAACCTGCACCACGGCCTGACCAGAAAAGGAAAAACCAGGTACAGCCAGCCCACCCGCTACAACCCCCGCGGCAGAGAAGTGCAGCAAGCAGCCAAACCCACGCCCGGTTACGACTGAGTCAAGCGCGGAAGAATGGCCGCAAGGGAGTGGCAGCGGGGCCCGCACGGCCCCGAGACCCCCCCCCCAAGATTCGACACGACCAACCCACAGCGCAAAGCGCCGCCACCTCCCCCTGACCGACGCAAGCAGCAAAGAGCCACTAAAAGACCCCGACCCACCTCTGGGGCGCACGCCACCTCTCCGCCATGCGACAGAGCCCCAGGCTCCTCCCGTGAATGGCTCCCAACCCGCCGGGCGGGCGGGCCGGAGAACGGGCGCAAAACAGCGCTCCCCAGGGGCAGAAGAAGGGGCCGGCACGGGCATGCACCATGCGCGGCGCGCGCGGCGGCTTGCCACCGGCGGCCACGGCCACGTCGACCCGGTGCGGACCACGTGGCCTCATGTTGACGCTCCCCAGGTTGGCCCAACCAGAGCACGAAGGAGAAGGACGACAGACGGGGTGACGAGGCACGCACCGGCCGTTCACGTCGCCAAAGCACCAGGCACGCCCTCCGGGCGGGGGTGCACCGCACCCTGGAGCCACAGGACCCGGCAGCCGCGGAGCAAGGACCCGCTGGAAAGCGCACCACAGCCGCCCGTGCCAACCTCCCCAAGCCCCGCGCAGCGGCACGTGCCACCGACCCCTAGACCGCGCCAAACGCCCGCGGCATACGTACTGGGGCCAGTGCCATAGGCCACACAGCTAGCACGAGCCACGGGGCCGGGTCCCCGCGACGACAGAGAAACCGATCCACCCGGCGCCCCCACCCGAAGCCAGAAGCAGAGAACCGAACCGAAGAAGGAGACCGATACCCCCGCCCCGCCGCGGGAAAAGACAGTGAGAATGCTAGGAGAGCGGCCGGAGGACAGGACCCACGACACACACAGAAGAGCCGAGAAAGAGAGACCGCCGCCGTCCGCGCACGCACGACGAGCGACAGAGCGACCGACGAAGGAGAGACGAGGAAGCACGGGGGAGGAGCCAAGGGAGCCCCACGATCAGGCGGGCTGCAACACAACAACGCGAACAGACGCCAACCAGGGCCGGGCCCGACCCCAAAGACCGAGAGCGCCCACCCCCGCCTGGGGCCCACTGGCCTGGGCACCAAACGCAAGGGAACAAAGGAGTCGAGGGACCGAAGACAGCCCAACAGGCATCAGCGGCACGCCAAAAATCCGCGCGCGGCGCCCGCGCCATGGCACGGCAGAAGGCGCAGAGAAAAACCCACAGGGCCCCCCAAAGGGGCACTTGACCACAACGAGGAAGCGGCGCACTGACCAGGCGGGAGCACACCACGTACCTGAAGCCACACCGTCGAGCGCAGAACGAGGCCACCCGGGCCCTGGCCCGCACCGCGCGCGGCACCCCGGAAGCATACCCGGAATGTGACAGAAAGGCCAGCAGGCCGCAATTGGCCGGCAGGAGTGGGACTGGGACGCACCGAGGCACATCAAAAGGCGGGGGCCAAGACAGGGGAAACCCCACGCGCACCGAGGGGAGAGCAGAAACGGACGGGGATGGAACCCCGCGCACGGGCCAGAGCATGCCCACCCAATGACCGCGCGCGGCCCCAGCGACCCGCAGTCGAAAGAAGTATCCCGAGCAACCAGAGACGGAGGCAGCGGACGAGAACGACCCACCACCCGAGGAGCCAACACGCGAGGGAGAGCCACCGCACACGCACAGACCGGAACGCACCCGTAACCGAGAGAGAGAGAGGAGAAGCACGCCCAAGAAAGAGAGACAAACTTGCTATATAGAGGGCACGTGACAAAAATAACATCGTCTTCTCACAAAGTTAATCTTGAGACTGCAATTAATAGACATAAATATATACAAAAAAAAGGATAATGGGGTAAGCTTTAGTTAGACTAAATTTTGGCGCAGTACTCCATTACACAAGAGAAGAGTTCTAGGCGACAACAGCGATATGTTATAGCTACACTCACTAAAGTAGCAAGGGCACTCACAAGATGAGGAGGAAAACGCTCGCTGAAAAAATGCCCCCTTCACGTGCTAGATGGGAAATAAGGGGAGCAAAATTGTAAATGGCTCTCAATAAATATACATATAATAGATAAAAAATTAAAAAAAAAAAAATAAGATATATACAAATAAAAAAATACACAACAATAATAAAAATAAATATAAATAATACAAATAAAAGACAACACACGAACGGCACTGCGAATAATGGAAGACCTTCTTAAATTTAATAATGCGCACGTAGTAAATGAGAAGTAGATATTACAAGGAATATAAATAGGTTTGGAGAGCAAATAGCGCGGAACGAAAAGATCTCGCGCACCCTCAACAAGTAGACACGCGTATTGAAGGAAGCTAGAACAGTTAAGAGATTGGGTATACAAACCTGAAAATAAGAAGCTAAATATTTAACCGTTAAACATCTGCGCAGACCGATAATTCCACCTTTGGAAATTTGAGTTTTTTTACAATAAATAAACTCATTTTCATAGTACGACTAATTATTAAGTTTATTATTTTTCGAAAATTTAATGTAAAGAAAAAACTACATTAGAATGCTAATCACTAATTTTAACAAAAACATGTATCGGAACTGCGTAACACAAAACATTTTGATAAACGATATGATTCTAGGCAAAGTCCGGAATAATGAATCCGAGATTACATACGGTAATTTATAACCAAAATGTGCCAGAATCACGAAAGAAACGATTGAGACAACCGATTCATTGCCAATGAAATCCGCGAAGATTATTCGTCCAAGATGTATAGCCAAGATGGATTAAAGAAAATTGTAGGTTCCAAAGGTGATGCATAGAATGAATCACACGAGTAAAAAAAATTCACAGGCGTAAGTTGTTAGAAATTATTATTATTATGTATTTATTACATTATTTATATTTTATTTAATATTGGAGATGATAGTAATATATGACATGTGGATTCAATTTTGATTTGATCATAGAACTATATATCATGGAGAGATATCCTATATCATGTATTATGTGATTATTATTATTACTTATTAGTTATTTTAGTTATGATTAATTAATTAGAGATTTTATTATTATTATTGAATTGATGACTACGCACCAAATTTTCATGAATATATTATTATTATTAGTATTATTATTGATATTAAGGAATATATTATTAATATTATTTTGAAGGATTCTATTATTATTAAAATATATTATTATTAAGTTATTTATTATGTGATAGATTATTATAGAATATTATATGTAATTGAATTATTTATATTAGAATTATTATTTATGGTAATTGATAAATCTGAGTAATTATTAGTTATATATTATTATTATTAATTTGGATTATTATATATATATTAGTATTATTATTCATAATTATATGTAATTATTAAATAATCATTATATCATTATCATAATCATCATATATTATTATATATGGTAATTTATTATTATTATTAGGTAGTAATTATTAATTAATTAGAAGGAAAATTATTATTTATTATTATTATGAGGTTATTAGTAAGTAATGGTAGATTAATTATTATGTATATTATTATTATTAGATTAGTTAGTGTTGATATAATTTTAGATTATTTAAATATGTAATTATTATTAATGATATATTATTATTATTATTATATTATGTATTATTATTTATTATATGATATTGATTATTAATATTATTCAATTATTAATTATATCAACTTATTCTATATTATATAAATATTTTTATGAGCATAGATAATTATGGTTTATGATTATATTATAGATTAATTAAATGATTATATTTGCTCTCTCTACTTCATTATTGCTTATATGGATCTGATTACTGATCTACGGAATGGGGATGATTGATTCTACTTATCGGTATTACTCGGTATGTTATGTCGATGATACATATCAATTCCTTCATTGATATTGGGCTGGTCAGATTATTACTTGCCTTGAATTATGCTAATAATATATGTTATTATAAATTAGTGGGATGATCTACTCATTAATAGGGGTGGTAGTATTTATTATTATATAGTTGATTATACTCTATGTCGAATTTATACCTCCCGCCTTGATCTGGGAATTCATTATGGTACTTTTGTATGACTTAGTACATGGGATATAATGTAGATGCTGTATAGACATCTCTTGGATCTATGTAATTAGCTCTCTCTCTCTCATTATTATTATTATATACTTACACCGAAGTCTCTTAAGGTGTGGGTGATTCAGTGGATCAGTAGATACCCGCATGGAAATAAATAATATGACTTAAGATGAATTAAGAATAAAGTATCATAATAATTAGAATAATAATAATAATAAGTAGATAAATAAATAATAAATATGATTTTATTAATTAATATGAATATATTATATTAATTATTATTATTTATACTTATTATTTTTATTATTATTATTATTATTGAATTATGGATATTATTTATATTAATGATGGATTATTATATATATTATTATTATTTTTATTTATATTATGTAATCTAATGATATATTAATATTATTATAAGAATTATATTATTCAATATTATTATATTAATTAATTATTATTATTATTATTATTATTTTATATAGTATATATGTATGAGTAACTTGATCTTTCAGATTATGAACAATTAGATGTAATATTATTAATTATTATTATTATATTATCTATTTAATTATATAATTATTTATTGAATTCATTATAATTATTTAATTAATTATTATTTATTATAGAAAATATATATTTTGAATTAGAATTAGAATTAGAGAATTATTATTTGTTATGTAAATTAAATTAGATTAGATGATAATATATACTTCAATTATATAGATTATGTATGATTGTCAGCATTATTGAGTATAAAGGACTTCTCTCTCATTGCTACTGAAACGACCATTATATGAACTATTATTATTATTAGATTAACTTAATTTCATTGATATAATTGGATTTATTTAAATAGTTTCATATTTCGTATCTTCCTTTTAGAATTATTGTTATATTGAGAGTCTATTATATTATATAGTCTATTATTAATCTAAGATGGTGATTATATAATACAAATTATCAAATGGCACAAATAGAATAATTCTCTAAAGCATATGATATATGTCAATTAATATATAGTAGTTATTATAGTAGTATGGGTGGAGTTACCGATGGTATCTTGAATTATAATGATTGGATAATATGTAGGTTGTTGGATTGGATGATATTATAATGAGAGGTTCTCTATTATTATCTCATTGGTTCGGGATTGATTGCTCTGATAATCTCCGTGGCCAAATATCTAGTTAATGTCCATTATTATCTATCTCAATAAGGCTGTGGATTAAGTTGGAGTTTAAAATATATAGGAGAATACATAGAAGGTATATTATCTCATATGAGTATAATTATATATTAAGGCAGAGACCAGGACCACAAAAAAATTATCTGTTAGATTAGTCGTAGTCAATATAGATTCTACTATTATTATATTATTAATAGACTAGATATATGATTGGAGTATTAATGTAATCTATGTAATATAATACTCTAATCATAATATTCAAATCTAGGAGTTTGATTATTCATTAGTTTGATCTAATTATCTATGGCTAAATATTAATTAAATAGTTGATATAATATATGTAGTTGTCTAAAGTATAGGATATAGTTGAGTCTCACTCTAAAACGACTCTCATATGGTGTGAGATATAATTCATTATTAATTAATATTTCATTGTGTTAAATATAGTGATTACCTTAGAGATAATATAGGTTGCTTCTTTAATCTTACTTCACGGGATTCTTATTATCTATTCTGTCTTTCTCCTTCCGTTCCTGTCTAGTCTGCTCGTGTCCTCATTCATACTTAGGTCTGGGCTTATTGCTAAGTCTGGATACTGTTATGAATATATGTTGTGAGCACATTTTCGGAAATCAGCTAGTAGTGAAAAAGAGACCAGGGGGAAGGGCATACAAATATCGACATACGCCACTTAACAGAAGAGAACAGAAATCGCAGCATGATAAAATGGTCATGATGCCGTCTAGGAGGACTCAGAAAGTAAAACACAGAGTTAAGGGCACGTAAAAAGTAGGAGTGAGCAGTAAAGATAGTAAGTAGATGGATGGGTAAGTAGAGCCTACAGTAGTTAGTCGAACCCACAGTATCAGTGGGAATAAAAACCAGAGTAGTAGTAGGTCACGAAAGATAACTAGGTCGTGTAACAATAACCGCAGATATGTAGTGAACCACAGGCGAAACACAAGAAAAGATGGACGCTGGAAGTGTCAGTAGAATGGAGAAAGAGTAGTAGTAATGATACCTGACAATACTCTGTATGCACCCCACGGGAAAGTAGTATTTCCCTCTTATCGTGTCGTGGCGGGATACCTCGTACTATCCTTATTGAAACCTTCGAATTATATTGGAGAACTTATGATATAAACTCGTGGACCAGCAGGAAAAGGCAGGAAAGGGCACGGGCTCAATACTCTAGCGTGTGCGAGGACGGTGAAGTTAAACAGAACTAAGGTGTTAACAGAACACGTGGTGAGAAGGCAGAAAATATGTTGTTTGGTATGCGCGCAACAGTAGGGGATAAAAAAGTACAGGGTCGAACCCACACGCCTGAAAAAAACCAGGACGACGATCAGAAATAAGGTGATTAAACAAAAGCAGATTACGGCAGGGGAAGGGATATAAGCACACATATGGGATCAGCACAACAGGAGTGGCGGGTTAGATAAAACCA
>JABUQX010016191.1:15000-30000 GCA_015478945.1 Trachelipus rathkii | reverse complement strand
TAGTCGATGACACATACTATCACCAGTTCATGTCTTCATCTGTATTTCTCTATTTCCGGTCGTTCTCTTTTCTTACAGTATCTATTATCATAAGTATATTCTCAGGATCAAAAGCAGAAAATATGGCGTTCGCTCCATCTCTATAATTCTCACGTTATTTCACCTGTGTATTTCTAATTCTTTTTCTATACGTGTCTATAGTGCAGTCTGTGTGTCCATACTACCACGCGTTCATCCTTTTGTATAACATCCATTAATGAAATTAAAGGATAGTGCTCGATACTACAGGGTGCGTCTAGTATCTATATTCATCTAGAAACTCTCACTACACTTTCTTCTTTCTATAATATCAATTAACCAACCAAAGTAGGCTACTTTCTTTTATTAACGTAATATAGCGATCACTTCTTTTATTATAGATACTCCATCTGAGATATTATTACTCATTTATGTTTCTACTTATCATGTGTTCATAAGTCCTCATCCAACTTCCTCCCTCCAACAAAAAATCAGCAGTGATGAGCATAGCTCATTAGTTTTCAAATCATATACAAATCTCTTGCTCTCTCTCACATAGTTATCTACTATAGAACATTATTGTTCAATTTTTTACGAACAATTATATGGTGCTCAAATGTTTTTTCGAAAATCACTCACTTCATAATCTTTCGTTTTGTCTTTAATAATTCTTTTGGTGTGTTATCTATTTATTTCAGTGACCCTTATATATAGTATAACTGATCACATTTACTTCTACTCCATAAACAAGAATATTCTAAGAGGATTTTGTCTATATAATGCGACTATCTTGAATTTCTTCATCGCCAATACTCAGTTTGATTTGTTTCTATATTAAATTTGGTGTGTGTCGTCGCGCTCTGTGTATCGGTAGATTATTTCCTCACACAATTCTGGGTTTGGTTTCTATCTTGATTACAGCTCTCTTTGATTATATTATTATATATGGTGATTGAGGTTCTAATGGCTCCTTTACGTTTTTTTATATTTATACCTTCCTTATTCACTCAGCATATATATTATCTAATGTCTTATTTCTACTCTCTCAGTCGAATTCATCAGTTGCTATTTTCCTCTACTGCTAAATTTATACTCTATCTGTCTGCATTTTCTACAAATACTAAATTTATCTCTTCTGAATCTTTACTTTCTCTAAATTCACCTTCCTTCATTTCTATTCAATTTTGATCTACATCTTAATAACCTGTGGACTATTTGTGGAAATAATAATAACTTGTGAGCTCGCTTATGATATATATATGTGATATATAAAATTAGTTCTTGAGTTGAATATCAACTCTCAGTCTCTCTCTCTCTATTTTTCTATCATAACCTTTGACTTACAAGCTTTTATCATGATATTACCTTTCAAGCATTTATATTAACTTTTTTATTGCTTACGATATATTTTAAGTATTTTCTATGCTTTATGAAAATCTGGCAAGTGGGTTCATTCCATCTATTATTATTATTATTATTATTATTATTATTATTATTATTATTATTATTATTATTATTATTATTATTATTATATTATAAAAGAACCTTACCATCTGGTAATGGAGTACGTCACGTTCGGGAAACTCCTGACGTTCCTCAGGGACCAGAGAAGCAAGAACACCGCAGCTAATACCTCTTCGGCTTCTGAACAACTCGCGTCCAGAGACCTCACTAAATTTTCTTACCAAATTGCCTCTGGTGGGGAGTACCTGCAGTCAAGAGGGGTAAGTTGATTACATTTAATAGAACTAAAATTGAGAAGAAAATTAAAAAATTAAATAAAAATAATAATTTAGGGTTCTTTCTCAGCTCTTGCATTCTCATATCGCCATCAGTTAGTACACCACCTAACTCCTTATCAAAATTGTAGATGTTGGCGCCATCTTTAATTTAAGTTTAAAATCTAACTAATCCTTTTGACTAAACCTTGTAACTCCCCTGTAATTTAATAAGCTAAAATACGTACTATTTTCTATTTATGTTTTTTGAATTGTGACACTATAACAAAATAAAGCATCAATATTATCATTTTACTATGCTGTATTATATAAAACTAGACAAATTTTCACTAAACTTAGGACTAAAAAAATTTCAACTACCGCTCTACACAATATATAATTCGTATACATAATAAATAATACGTACCTATGATATATATTATTTAAACCTAATAGTATCAATGAGCATTTTGAATATTCTTACTAAACATGATTCGCTTTTGAGTTATAGAAAAGATTTTTAAAAAGTACAGCACTACTAGTTTATATCTGATACTAACACCTCCTAACATTAAAATTAATTATAATAATAATTAATAATTGTTCGTATTATAAAAGTTCATAAAGTAAAAGCTTTATTTTTTTACCAGTATATATTTCATGAAATACGTATTTAAGATAAAAAATTCTGCCTCAGTCCACACAAGGCCTAGAAAGACCAATTTTCATCCCTATTTGTTATGGGCTATGTTATTTTAAAATTTGCCCATCCTCATATAATATATTATCTATATAGTAAATGAATTTACCTGCTTATATATTATATATATTATACGTACATTACTTATCATTTACTTCTATATACTATATATTAATAATATAATTATATTATACTACTTATATATATCAGGATTATGCTCGATTATCTGTCTCAGCCCCTCCATATACACCTATCGATTGTAATGAATTCGAACCATGTTCGATGGAATTTGAGTGAAAAATGCTTATTAAAGCGTTCTACCTCTAAAATATTTTTTTTGAAATGTTCAAAGCACTATCGCTCAACTCAACAAACTTGACATACACCTCTTAACTCATAATGTATGTCATATGTAATTTACTTTTCTATATATATTAATTGTATTTCTCACTGCATTGTTAAAAACAACAACACACACACATGTGGCACCAAAAGAGCTTTCAACACTTTATTCGAATACGCCAGATTTAACAAAAAATTAGCTGAACTTTAACTGGAGGCAGATAATCGACATGATCTCTACTATATATACTATATATTATATATATATTACTATATATAATATTGATATATATATATATTATTCTACTAATATATTAATATATACTACTATATTACTATATATATGATTCTTATAATATATATACTACTTATACTCATATGTAGAACACCCATAAAATAACTGTGTGTTCATCCTTCCTACATACTACCGCAGTGCTTCGAATACACGCGTATTGAATTAACAACAAATAACCTTAAGTAATTTCCTCTGCTGGGATTGAACCTTGGGATCTTGAAGAAGCAAGAGTTGACAATTGCCACAACGCCCGTTGGACTAAAAGAAAGAACGCCAGGAAATGGTTCCTGTAGTGAATATATCACCCACCAAACACGGCAACCACAACGCGCTCTTCCGTCACCTCGGGCGTGGGCGGTCAAAACAGGAGACCGCAGAATGACGACACTTGATATCAATAAGCTTAATTGAGGTGAGCAACAGGCCAAATGAGCAGTTATTTCATCTAACACATCAATATATTCCGCCTACTTTAATAAGATAATATTTATCTAGACAGGCCAGAGTTTGACTACTGTTTTAGCCCTACGCACGCAGTGTGGACGGGAACAGACGCGACGTTGACAACCACGAACGACTTCCTGCTTTTGCAGGGCCGAACCGTCAACCTCATATCTTCACTCCGAGCAAATATAGTCTATAGCGGTTCTGCTTTAGATCCATAGCGTCACGCAGTTGATGGTCAACACATACGCTCATTTATCTTGCTAGAGCACCAGGTTCAACACACAACACGCCCAACCCACCACCACAACCCACCAATCACAGCAGAGGGAATATTTCCTTAAGGTTATTTTTATTCTAAGATAATATATATAATACTATAATATTATATTATACATACGTATATACTATATTATATATGATATATATGTATATATATATATATATATGTATTGTATATATATATTATATATATATTATATATATTATATATGACTTGATATGTTTTACGACTCCGTAAGTTTTGATATTTTTCTTATGGTTTTTTTTTTATTATGATTTGGAGAATAACAGTAAATTTAACGGGTGACGGACATGATTCAAATAATATAGGACCTGTTACGTTTTACGACCGTTAGTTTAATTTTATGTTTTTTAACTAAAGGAATACCAAGGGTACCACAAAGATGCAGGAGTCGGGGTCTGTCTCTCGGCCTTCCGAACTACGGGGAGGGACTATTTCCCCCCCGCTCCCAGGAGGGTCTCCGACCCGCTCTTTGGTAATTTGGTGTGTCGCGGGAGGTTCCTACCGCCCTCCGGTCGGGATTATGCGAAAACGTCCTCCCTCGGTCCCCGTCGGCTCGAGGCCCCTAATTTTTTTTTTTTTTTGCTTTTACATAGTAATATAACTTTTATACGCTGATTCCATACATTTTATAGTGTGGTTTTCTGGTTAAGTGTCGGGACCTTTCGAGATATTTCATTTATGAAAAATTATGTTTTTTTTTCTTATTATAATTTTTGCTTACTCTTATCTTACCTAGACTTTCAAATCTGTTGAATGGGTTTTTCTGTTAAGTGTCGTACTTTTCGATGACATTTTCATTTTTGATAATGTGTTTTTGATATAATTGAGATTTACTTAAAAAATTATTTAAAATATTCCGAACACTGGTTGAATCACGTGTTGCTTCTCTACCCCTTAATTTCACTCTGGTTAGTATCACTATTTCTAGCATATGTTAAAAAAAATTCAAACTGACCGGAGTTTAAAAATACCAAGGGCCATATATAATATAATTGTATGTAATATTTATAATACGATATATATAGATATATACTATTCTACTATATACTATTATATATATTATCATATCAAATAATATATACCTATATATATTATATATTATCTATTATATAATAATACTTATAAACGCATACCTATATATATATACATAATTAAATATAATTATACTAAGTGTAGAGACCACCCACCCCCTTCCAGGACGACACCTCGACATCGAGGGGACACTATCGCGGGAATCCCTTCCAGGACCTTGACCACAGCGCTTCATTTACCTGGCCCTTGGACCTCTTTTTTGAGCCACAATTTTTTACGCTGACCGGGTTGACCTGTTTTGGCCTTTGGCCTTTTTTCGACCACGCCGTTTGATCTTCCATGGGGTCTTTTGGCTCAACAGTATTTTTCTTGGCAACACCGTAATTTTCTTTAGGCAAAACTCTAATCTCTTTTCTTGGCGCAACCCCTAATTTTTTAGCAGCCCTTTGAAGAAGGGCGCGTAAAACGGTTGCGTTAGCAACGTTGTTACGCTGTACCCACCTAATTTTTTCGACCATGGGTCTATTTTTTTGCCCACGGTAATTTCTTCTGTCCCTTCCTTTAGGGCTATAGCCCTTTTTTGATATCCTTAAACTTCATTGTTGTTCTCGAATCCGACGCACCCACAGGTGACGGGATCGCACAGCCAGCGCGTGTCCCGTCCCGGCGCGTCTCATCCCACATGACGTAGGTCACATTCGCCGCTTCTGTCCATCCGCCTCTGTTGTCACGTGTGCCAGTCCGCCACCCATCTGCACAACACACACACACAACACACAACACACAGCTCACCCACACACAGACACACACACACACACCACACCTTACGCCCCACGTTGGTTCAATGACTACGATTTTTCATCTGGTTCTTAACCTTCCTTACCAACCTTCAGCGCCTTATTCGTTCTTTATATGTTCGATTCCCCACTCGGTATTAAATTCAGAATTAACGAAACTTCGACCGCTCCACCTTCCAAGGCAAATCTCTGACCCTTTTATCCACACGCGTCCGACCGGTACGAATTGAATCAGAGAATTACATATTTAGTTTTCAAGATTTTAATAAAAGCAAAGTCCGCGGAGCCAAGCTTCCCCAACATCAATCACGTTCATAATACTGGTCCCTTTATAAGTAATAATATAATCAGCAATACTAATAAAATAACAACACTTTAGTAGATAGCATAATTAATAACTAATTAATAAAATTAATAATGGAATAATGTAATAATGACTACACTTAATATAATACCTTATACATATACTAAAAAAACTCCGTACTATATATCCACCATAATATCTTCCTATATACGAAATTTTATATATATAAAAAATAATATATATATACATCTAATAAAGAATTTCTTCGATATCAGTGTGTATATAGTATATACTTATTATATATACTATAAGAGAGGAGAGAGAGAACGACCTACCCGGGTGCGCGATTGAGAGAGACGAAGACAGCAGAGAGGAGATGGAGACAGGAGTGAGGGATGACATTATTGCTTGTACTTGCGTACGCCGCATTTCATCGAGGCAGTTACTTGCTATCATTTCTCTAGGTAAGCACAAGGCGATGAAGATTATCGTTGAATTTTAATTTATTTTATTATTTATATTATTTACGTATTTATTATTATTTTTATTTTTTTTCTGTTATAACGTCTCTCTCGTCATGAGATCACTAACTTGAAAGTTGCATTGAATGCGATCGATGTACAAATAACGTGGCGCACGGTCACTGGCTATTCTTGTTTGTTCTCCTTAATAGGCGAAAGTTTTATTTCATCTAATTTATCCTTGAATATTCTTATTCAAGTAAAATAAGGCAAAATATTTTGTATTCATTCTCTTTAATTATGTTTAATTTATAATATATTTATCATTATTTTTAGTTATTTATATGTTTGAGGATATATTAGGTTTTACGTCAGCGGAAGCACTAACAAGTGGCTTTTTTACGACCCAACATGCCCATATTTCCCATCTACAAAGCAACACTAGGAGGTTGAACCTGCAACACCAGATCCTTGAGGCTTATGAGTCAGAAATAGATACGTCAATATTATTATCTAACTATTATAGAATCAGATATAGATATTACTTATGACTATATATACCATTATTATCATAGACTATATATTATATATAATATATATATATATTATATCATATTATGATATAGTATATTATATATTTCACCATACCGACAACACCACACAACCACACACACACACACACACTCACACACACCACACACCCACACACACACACGCAACACACAACACGCACCCATAGACACTTACATTTTACACTTATACACAGCGTACCAAAACACCCACGTCAACAGGCCTTTGGTCTTCCAGGGACAATTTTGAGAATCCGATTTATTCGGGTACACCTTTTGGCATATCCAGTGCGGCGTTTGCATTTTGGTCTGTAGCTTTGTTTGACCTTGAGGTATTTGATTGCCTCAAATTGAAGTTCATCTTTGAGGTCGGACTCATCATTTGTTTGATGAAGTTCATCTTTGTCCGAATCACCATAATATTGATTGATTCATCTTTGATGACTCATCTTTGACTGGTCCCGCCCCTGACCGATAGGAACAGGTTATATTAATGTCACCCTGTTATTCAGGCGGCCCGGCAGGATGCGCCTTGCGCGCGGCCTCGCAAAGGCTGCAGGGCATCGCCAGCTGCGGCAAGCACGCACCCGGCCACGGCGACATCGCCATCGACATCCACTGACAGCCCAACTCACTCATTATTTCATAGCTTAACACTTATTCAAGAACTACTTTTCTTTTCAACTATACTATGAGTCACGTTCAGTTTTTATGTTATACTTAAAACATTTTTGACTCTAAACATGCTTTTCGCGAACCTAACAACTACGTGTAACCTCATGTACAGACTATTATTTAACACATATAGTTATTACATTATTTTACTGTAAATTTTACTAGCTTATACTTATTTAATTTGATCAGATTTATTAACGAAATCTGTATGTACAGAAGAAAAAAGCAGTACTGTTCTGCACAGTAAATAAACATTTTCATCTTTACTACACTGTACGACAATTTTATTAAAACATTCAACATTAAACCTTAAGCAGATAATCAGTAAAATCAATAGAGTGTTAGCCTAGACTCACCTAGGGCAGGGATTTAGTTATGCTTTGTGTTCTTACTCGCTTGTACTGCGTTTAACTCATGTTTTACTTGCTTAACTTCAGTTTTGGACTGCTCTTAACTTATATGTATTTACTTGCTTTAACTCACTCCATATTTATTAACGGGATTAATACCTTTAGCAGTAATCAGGTAATCAATAGACGGTGTTTACCTAACCACCAAAGGGGGCGGATTGTTATGCTTTTTGTAATTTTGTACTCGCCTTATATGGCTTTGAACTCATGTTCTTGGACCTGCTTACTCGATGTCTTTCTGCCTTTAACTTATGATGTTTTACTGCTTTAAGTAGTATATCTGTTTAAGTTAATACCTTAAGCGAGTAATCAGTGAAAAATTTGGCGTATGGTATGCAAAAGGTTGGCCACCCCTGACTTAAAGCAATAGATCACTTGACCACAGGTAGGAGGGAGGGCGGGGTGGCGGATTTCGTTTCTGCTTTACTGCTTTAGGGCTAATAAGACACAAATTTTTAAAGAACATTTCCACTTTACTATGATATTTTTTATACAACTTATTTTTAAGTTGTTTATTCAACATGTGAGTTTGTAACTCAAAAATGAAGACCAAAAATGACGTAAAACAATAGATTAATAGATCACGTAGGGGTGGGAGGTTTGCTGTTGGCTTGTAGTTTTACGCTACTGCTTTAGGGTCAGTAAATTAAATATTTTTAATATTTCACCCATTTTACTATGATATTTTTTATGCAATAAACTTATTTTTATGTTAGGTTTGCACAACATGTGAGCTTAAAATGCCAAAAATTAAGTTTAAATTTGACTTTAATCGCTTGATCATAGATTACGGAGGGGTGGGTGGGTTGAGCTGTTTTGGTTTTGATATATTAATTTATTATTTTTTGATTAATTAATTTAGTGATTTACTGGCTTAGGCCAAATAAATTTAAAAAAATTAATATTTTTAAAATTTAACAAAATTTTAAATTATTTTAGAAACATTTTAAATAATTAATTTTTATTAAAATTTATAATAAAAAATGGAAAACTTGAATTTTTTTTAGTTGACGTTAAAGGAAAAATAATAATATTAAAGTTACAATTTAAAAAGAAAATATATTAAATATAAATGTTCTAGTTTAAAGAAAATATATTTAAAATATGAATGATAATCCCATAACGTTTAGAAAACGGGATGTAAATTTATTCAAGTTGCGGGTTGAAAGAAAATATATCTAAATAATAAAGATAATGCTAAGAAAAGAAAACGATATGTATATATTAAATATGTAAAAATATAAATTGTTCAGCTTTAATGAAAATACAATAGTTTACGATTGCAAAGAGAAAATGAGATGAAAATGGTAAATACAATAAAATATAAATGTTTTAGCTTTTAGGAAAATATAATAGTTGACGCTTGCAAAAAGAAAACTAGGTGTAAATATTAAATATGTGAAAATATAAATGTTACAGCCCTGACGAGAACGGTATACAATGTATGATGTCAAATATGCATTAGTAATGTATACAATACGTCAACGTTAAATATTGTTAGCTCTGATGTGTTATGGAAAATAGCATATGTTAGAGTTAGCCAAGTTAAATTAGGTGTAATGTCATGAGAGAGAGAGAGAGAGAGAGAGAGAGAGAGAGAGAGAGAGAGGAGAGAGAGAGAGAGAAAGAGAGAGAGAGAGAAGAGAGCAGAGAGAAGGAGGGATGAAGAGAGAGAGAGAGAGAGAAGAGAGAGAGAGGAGTCGTTATAATTAACAAACTAGGTGTTTTAGGTTAGTATATTTAGTCAGTTTGGTATTGAAGAGAAAGAGAGAAGCAGAGAGAGAAGAGAAGAGAGAGAGAGAGAGAGAGAGAGCGAGAGAGAGAGAGAGAGTCATTATAATTAACATACTTTACAACATTTAAATTTTTGTATTTATTATATTTTTTATTTTCCTTAAAAATTTATTTTAACGATATGGGTAGAGAAATACGTCAATACTACCTATTCTCCTTCGTCATTACTCCTTCCTTCCTTCAGCTTCCTTTATTAGACACTGCCTTGTGTATGTCCTTTTTTTCTCCATTCTTCCAATGAATCCCAATTTTGAGTGTACTCGGATACTTCGTAGGGGTTTGAAACCATCAAATCGGGTTCACGTGTTCGTTAACCGTGGTCCCCCTCACCCCCCTTGCCCCACACACCCTTGATATAAATGACACTGCAACCATCGCTGTACTATGCTACATCTCCGCTTCGGCACAATCCTTTCGGTTCTTATTCATTCATTGATACATCATAACCTGAACTAAAAGGCCGTAAAAAAAAAACTAACCTAAAATTATCGCCCATGTCCTTAAACCTATAACCTAACCTATGTGTTATTGACGATGCAGTAAACTTATCCTAAACTAGATTTGTCCCTATTTTGCCGTTAATTTTTTTTCCTTGCATTTTCGGGTATTCTAAATAAGATTTTTTTGCATTTACGGAAGTTTTTCGCGCTTCTCCAGTAGCGCCAAACGTACGGGTATTTTATAAAAAGCACGGATGTTTATTAAATAAATACTACTTTTTTTTGTATTTAAATTTTTTGATCATGTTTATTCCCATGAAATTTATTGTTAGTATCATATTAACAACAATATATGAACAGAAAAAAAAATACTTGTTTTTTTATCAACAAAAAAAAACAGAAAAACATATATATATAATATTATACTCATATTACTATGTGCTTTCTTAGTATAAATATATATATATATATATATTATATATATATACTTATATATATATCTATATACTATATCATATATATATATATTTATATATATCATTTAAAAAAACCTTAAAACCACGTCAATTAAGTCAAATCCCCCCTATGGGGGAGCTAAGCCCCAGAGTTCAGGTGTTTTTTTCTCTGGCTTCTGAAGATCCGAAGTCCTGGCCCTAAACCTTGAAACGGACCATTGCAGTGTTACTTTTAGAAAAAAAATTCCAAAATTCCTAAGAAGTTGGGAAATTTCACAAGTCAGCTTCTGACATGACTTGGTCAGAATGCGGTCAGCTCTGCCCTGTAAACTACTAACATCATTCTTGGCTGTTGCTTTTCCCTTTCTTCTTTGTTAACTTGCAATAATGGTTCCTATATACTATGTACGTGAACTCAAGTCAGTAATACTAAACAATTACCAAATCGATTACTATGGAATATTACCACTTGTTTTAATTTGGGTTTGATAAAACCAATAATAATTCTTTATACTTGTAATGATTTAAATTAATAAACAGTCGGACAGACACAAAAATGTAATACTAATAATTGGATACTTTAAATGATATAGTAGGTGCACTTTTATAAGCGCTAAATCTGATCTATTGATCTTAGCTTTAATTCACTATTAATAGACAAGTAATATGCACAAGCTATTGATTTATTTGTTTGGACCCGCGGCAGGATGTCCAAAGGGCATCCGTCCTTCGCTGTGTCAAACGGCCAAGTTTCTTCCCTCAAATAGGTTATTCTTTGTTTGGTAAAGAAGCTTTTAATTTTCTTGGCGATAGACTTTAGTTACCTTACGTTAATTAATTTAGTTAATTATAGTTTATTTGTTATAGAGCAAGATTAATTTTATATAGTTCCAGATTAACATATACTGTATATATATATATATATATATATATATATATATATATATATATATATATATATATATATATATATATATATATATATATATATATATATATATATTATATATATATATATATATATATATCTTATATATATATTATAATATATATATATATATATATATATATAAATATATATATATATATATATTATTATATTATATATTATATATTATATATAATATATATATATATATTATATATATATATATATATAGGTTGGTGTTTTGAGGTGTTGAGTGTGTGGTGTTGAGCTTTAGTGTTCTAGTATCGATGTTTATAGTATATATATATATATATATACTATATATATATATTATATATATATTATTTACTCGTCTATAAAAAGGTGAGCTGATTCAGGCAGGTTCAAGCAGAATGGCTATAAAAATTCTTCTCTGAGTTTTATGAAACCTGTTTTCAATGTCATTTTTATGCCATAAATAAAGTAAATGGTTAATTTTCAAGAAAAAATATAATAAATTTCAAGAGACCATTAATTATATTTACAAATTTCTTTTTTTTTACATAATAAAAGAAACTTCTTTTATGCACTGAAGAAGCTCTTTGAGTTATGAATATATTTCATTATTATATAATTTTTATTTCAATGAATTAATTATATTTCTTTTTTTTTTTATAGATATTTTGCTGATTTTTTTTTTGTATTCGAATGGGAAAGGAAAATTTTACCGATTACGTTTTCTGCTTTATTGATCCATTACTGTTGTTCATTTTGTTAACGATAAACAGAAACAAATCCAATTAAAATCATTATTCATCTAAGGTTTAAGAAATTGAAAAGGTTTATACATTTTTGAAAGGTAAAGAAATGTCATCTGCTCTTTAAATGGTAGCTCTTGAAGTATTATTGATTTACCTGGACAATTATCTATCGGTATATAGTGGCATTTCAATTGTTTCGAACTGTCAAGGTTGTTTCTTCTTGCTTTATTCTATATTTATGGAACTATCAGCGACCGTGAGGCATAAAGATGTTCAAAATCATAACCATAACGTGGCAATAACCGTTTTTCTGTAGATGAACAAGTTAATATCTCGTTCTAGTCATCGACTTGCAAAATCTCAGAGCTTTAAAGGTTCTTGTCAACATAGCTGATGACATTTATCTGAAGTGCATTGGAACTAGCGAGATGAAACCTCGAAAACACCGTGATTTGTAAAGGTTACAAATTACGCAAAATCGTCTTCACCCTATAAGGTTGTGCATGGCCGACTTGTAGATGTGCTTATCAATAATGTCTTATTTGTAATGTTGAATATTGAATGGTCAGCCCAACTCAAAAATCTCATATATATATATATATTATATTATCATATATACTATATATAATACATATATATAATTATATATAATATATTATATATATATATTATATATATCATATATAAATATATATACTATATATATATGATATCATCTATATATATATTTTTATTATAGTATATATATAGTTTATACTGATTATATTATATATATATATATATATATAATATATATATATAATATATATATATATATTATATAAATAGGTATATATATATATATATTATAGTATATATCCGTAATATATATATATATTATATATATATATATTATATATATATATATATATATGATATATATATTTAATATATATATTATACTATCATATATTGTTTCGCGTGGGTTTCTCATCAGCTTTCGTCCCTCAGATCCAAGAGTCCGCATGCCATGTAAATGCCTGCTCCCACCTGATTTCTGTCATAGGTAATCCTTGTTGTCGACCCCGGTCGTCTGCTGTTATTCATCTTCGTTACGGTCGGTGGGCCCGAGCTCGATTTTTGCTTTTCCATCTTCTTGAGGATAAGCTCCAGTACAGTTCTAGCGAATAGAATTGCTGTCACTTCTGTTTAACATATCCGAACCATCTAAGCCTGATCTCTCAGCTTCTTCTCAACAATCTAGGCACGATGCTCAAACATTTCCCTACATCCTCATTTCGTTGAATGTCTCGGTTCCACTCTTAGTCAGGCAGAGGCTTAATCGGAGCAATTCTCATCTCCCATTCGCTCAGTAATTGCAAATTCTTTGTACGATTGGCAGATTTTCCCGCCTTCAGATGAGAGGATTTCTGGTCATGGCATGACCGCCGGTAACTTAATTGGTGGCAATTTCGTTCCACGCTCATTGACCCGTTAGAAGGTAAAGGTAGCGTACCGTTACTGGCTGATAATAGGAGCCGAGGAAGGGGGAACGCCCAAACGGGGAGCGAGATCGAAATCAAATCGATACTGTTGATCTTCAACCGTCGACGTTCCTCTTTTCTTATATTTCATATTTTAAAATGGCCCAACTAATCAACGAGCATCCACTGATATGCTTGTTCCAGAATCTTTGCCGCTCTTCATCCCGCAGAAAAACATAGTCATAAACAGTTCGCAGGGATAAGTGGTGTGCGAGTTGCAGTGGCCATTCTTGCGCCGTCACAACTCAGCTTCCATGCAGATGATAAAAAAAGAAATGTGGGAGAGTCCCCCAAGCACTGGCTTACGTCCCACACGGCAAATGCCAAAAGGAGGCGAGGTTCATCAACCTGGGAATCTCACCACGCTGGTGACATTCGTGGTAAAGAGCAGCCCGCCCCACCAGCGTAGGTCTCAGGGACGTCATGTGACCGAAGGGTAAATGTCAGATATAGCTCAAATGTGGACGCTCCTGTCAAACCTTCTCCAGGCCCCAAAAATCACAGTGTGGATAAACTTGTCCCTTCTCTTCGAGTCTATAATCATATAGTATATCATATGTATACTATATATATAGTATATAATATATTATACTATATATATTTATATATATTAATCATATATAGTATAACTATATATATATTAATTAATATATATATATATATGATACAGGCTTTCGATACCCAGCTCCACGAAACCACCCGTCTTAATACGATATAGTATAAATCAGAATATACAATAATCAAAAATGACAAGAAATAATTGCAAATTTTCCTTTCCGGAGTACAGGCTAGAATCCATCGCAATACACCCTCCACACCTCCCTGCAGCAATGTACAATATATATAATTTAGTCCCCCAAGGAGCATGTCTATCACCAACATTATTAATCTTTTTCCCATTGCATGACCAGCCCACCTCAATCCAAAACCCTCATCTATGAAAATGAGCAGCTATGTAGACGACCTAACAATCATAGCCCAAAACTCATCTATAAATGCAGCAAGTGAACTACGAGCATATATAAATAAACTTGAATAATGGATATTA
>JABUQX010016191.1:0-10000 GCA_015478945.1 Trachelipus rathkii | reverse complement strand
GGATATTCTTTGCACTTTCGGCATTTGTTGGATATAATTTCTCTTTCCTCTCTCTCTCTTGATGTACCCTCAATTGGTTCGTAATCGCTAAGTCCCTCTGCCTCCGTACAATTGTTCTTCTCAAATCTTCTTTTTAGATTAACCTCCTGCTACTGCTTCTACTTATCTCTGATTTGTTCTTCATCTATATTTTGGGCGCACCTGTTGCCTCTAAGTAATATTTTTGTATTTTTCCTTGCAAATGCATAGTTAATTTGTAATTAATTTTCATGTTTTTTTTCTTCCATTTCCTTCTTAATCATGAGAGATGCATAGATCTACTACCTTCTTTATCGGTAATCGTTTATTGTTGCATCAACGTTAGGCCGAATTATCATCACTTCCGTCGTAGAGTAATTCTCTTTTTTTGCCTATTAAGATGTTTTCTCAATGCTTTCCTGTTTCGTTGCTTCTTCCCCATACACTGGTAAATTTTGCTATCACGTTCTTCAATATAGGTTGTTAATCCGATCACTTCCTCTCTATATATAATTGCATCTATTTCCTGAAGTCCCAATTCCCACCTTGATCCTGGGGGACATAACATTCTTGACAGAATTGGCTACTTAACTATTTTATTTATTTATGTCATTTAGAGTTGTTTAAATATCTATTTATTTAAATCTTCTTTGGACCAAATCATTATTCCGAATCCATCTACGACAGTACTGGTCTAGCCAGTGTTCTTATTGCTTCGACCTTGAATTTGCTTTTCAATTCAGATTTCAATATTAGTTTCAGTCTCTTCTCATATTACTTCATCAACATTTCCTCCAATTTCTTATGTTCTATTTTTTCATTTTCTTCTATCCCGAGATACTTATAGGTGTCTTCCTGTTCTCTCCCTTTTGTCTTCAAGAAAATTTATTGTGTTTTCAAAATTTTTTTTTTTTCATTTCTATTCAACTTTTACACATTAGTTTAAGTACTACCATTCATTCGTAAAACTAAAAAAATTTAGGCTTCTGTCGATTTAAATACACCCCTTTAGTGGCCAGATTTTAGGTACCTAATTATTGTAGGTTGAACAGGTCCTTCTTCAGTTGGGTGGCCTCAGCCCTGTCAGCTTCCAACTATTCAAATGATCTAGCTCCGTTTCAATGTAATCCTCTTTTAAGGGAACCTCCATTTTCTGCTTTCCAAATGCTAAAAAATATTTCCGGTCATAAGAAAAATTATCTTAAACTTGCATCACCACAGTTGAATAATTCAATTGTAAATTTATTAATTTACTGAATTTCTTATAAAAAAAAATTTCAAATGAACAAATTTTATTATTAATAACTAAATAAAAGAATAAAAAGCTCATTACTATTAATTATATCATCGGATTGACATGAATATATATAGTATATATAATATATATACTTATATATAAATATATATTTATATAATCTATTAGTATATATTTTTTATATATTATATTCGTAATATATATATTAATAATCTATCTATCTATCTATCTATCTATCTGTCTATCTTCGAAGATCTATCTATATATCTTCTATATATCTAATCTATCTATACATATTTTGCTATTCCCCATCTATCTATCTATCTATCGAGCTATCCTATCTATCTATCTATCTATCTACTCTAATCTATTCTATCATATCTCTCGATCTATCCATCCAACCTCTCTATCAATCTATCTATCTATCTTACACAAAAATTTTTCATTTGTTCTATCTATCTATCTGTCTATCTATCTATCTATCTATCTATCTATCTATCTATCTCACTATCTCTCTATCACCATCTATTTATCCATCTTGACCTACATCAATCTAGTCTATATTTATATATATACAGTAAATGAGATTATACAATAGTATACATATTTATATATTAATATAAAATATAAATATATATATATTAAAAATAAATTTATAAGTACTGAACATATTTAAAGTATCATAAATATTTCAATTAACACAAACAGCAACATTTTAAAACAAAATTATTTAAAAAAAATAATAAACATTTATTATCCAGTATTTCCCTTTACCCGTTCCTTTTTGCAGATTGATTTTTTTTAGTACGAAAATTATTTAAAAAAAAAAACTGAGGATGAATTTCTTGGTCCTTAACAGAAACTGGTATATTTTACATCTATACGTAAGTTAAAAAAAATAATAATAAATTAATTAAAAAAATAACCAAACGAATAAATAAAAAAATAATACATAGATGATTTAATCAAAATACTTACAGAGTCATAATATAACTTTTAAGATATTAATAATAATGATAATAATAATAATATAAATTAATAAGTAAAATAATAATAATAATAATAAATTACTTAATAATAAATAATAATAAACCATCAAACAATAATAATAAGAGTGATTATTGCAAGCTAATATTATGATGAATTATATACTATTATATATCTAATCTAAATTACATTATATATTTTTTTATTCTTCTTATTGATATTTATTATTATTTATTTAATTATTATATTATTAATTATAATTATTATTATTTATTATTTTAAATGCTAGACTCTTTACTCCTCTCACGCTACCTACCCAATTACCCTACAAATCAATACTGCTAAAATAATATACATAATAATAATAATAATAATAATTCAATAAAATTAAATAAAATAATAATAATTAATTCAAGATACAGAACAATAATTCTTCTTCCTCTCTAACAAGAAATTTCAATATACCTCACTTGCATTACTCAAGATGCTAAAACACAGCGCATATAAAAATATATTTCCGCCGCAAGCCATATCTCTCTACTCTCTCCTCTCTCTCTCTACTATATTAATATATATATACTATTTATTTATATATAATATATTATATATATTATTAATATATTATATATATTATATTATATAATTTATATATTAATTATATATATATATTAGTAATATTAATTATGATGCTGTAAGTAGAAGCAGAATCTTCGGCATTCACTGTAATAAGCACGAGAAGGAAGAATTGATCTCCGTAAAATACCAAAAAATTTATAGAAAACCCGAAAAACAAGGACTAAAAAAAGTTTCGCAAATTAGATCACATTCATTAGGTATAAGTTAATACTGCATGTCAATCACTATATAAGGTAGTTTAATAGTGGCTAACTGACAGTCTTCCCATAAGGTTAGGCTTTTCTTTTTTTTTTACGGCCCTCCTAGTTTAGGTTATGATAATATTTTGTTAAGTATACATGAAATCAAATATATGAAAATAACAATCAATTTAAGTTGATTTCTACCCTAAACATTATTTTTTACCTTATCACTAAAATTCTTTCACGTTTACCTAAAAATGCGATTTCTCTCTCAAGCAACATGAACGTTTTTGCTTACTTTATTATTTTTTTAATACTTTCCAAATTTTCGTATCTTTCTCAAAAGCATCTTAATTAATTTGTAGTATCAACTATAATAAAACAATATAATATTATATATATAATATAATAATATAGTATATATATATATTATATATATATTATATAGTAATATAATATTATATATATGAATTCTTATAATTTTTATTTTTTTATCTTTTTATTTCTATTTCTCATAGATATAAAAAATAGTATATATATATTATCAGGGGCGTTACCAATAGGTAGGCAGGTAAGTAGCTCCTAACCCTAATTATTTTTTAGTCTTATTAATAACTAATTAATTTAATACGTGTAAAGTAAAATAAAATATAGAATTTATATGAAAAGTTCATTCACAAAGAAGATTTATAAAAAAATTAAAAGTAATCAATTTCTTATAATACAAGACTTTCAAAGACTCAAATTTAAACTTAGACTTGTTTGTTGAGTGAACAGTGTAAAATGATCAAAGCTATTTATTCAAGGATTTAATTCTCAAAAAATATATAGACAAGAAAGCAAGCGTCATACTCTGCTTTCGAGTCGCAAAAAAATAACTCAAATTTCGCGAGTACAAACTTCACCCAGTAAATCGTACGAAATAATTGAAAAAAAGATTTTGAATATCTCTCTCTCTCCTCTCTCTCACTTTATTATAAAATAATATATAATTATATATAACTATATATAAATATAACTAATATATAATTATATTATATATAATACTAATCATAATAAATATTATATACGATAATTATAATAATATATATAATTATATTAACATGCCAAGTACCAGAACTAAGAGAAGCAATCGATATACAAATATAATATATTAAATAACAACATAATTATATATATATAATATATATATAATATTTATTTATTAAAATATATATAATATATATATATATTATATATCGAGATTGTTGTTGTGTGTGGTTATTGTGTGTGTGTTGTTGTGTGTGTGTGTGTGGTGTTGTGTGTGTGTGCATAAGTTTCTCTTACGTGTCAAAACTCAAAAGCATTGCAACTTCTGTTATTTAGTTTGAAAATGCAGTTTTTTCCGTGGACCACATTTGTATTATTACAATATAATTTAAATTGCCTTATAGTGATATTTACCTTTATATAATTAAAAATAATTAACAATAGAAACTAAGAGTAAGTGTAAATTTTATATTGAAAATTTAGCTTTTCAAGCTTTTCGAATGGAAAACTGATTAATTTTAAAAATCTGTGGAGGCCTAACATATCTTAATTACACAAATAACATCCAAGGCAATAATTTTCTGCGAAGTTTTTCTCTTTATTCGTTTTTAAAAAAATGCATTGCTTACAGCTGTTTGTCATAACATAACTTATTGGGCCAGCTTATTTATTTAGCCAATCATGTGGAAAATGATGTGTGGGTAAAGTGAGTTATTTTGATTTTATTTATTTATTTATTAATATGTAATTTTATTATGTATTATTATTTATCTATTATTATTATTCTTATTATTATTGAATTATTTTATTATTATTTATATATCTATTTTTTTTATTATTATTTATTATATATATATTTAATATATATATATATATATTATATTATAATATACTATATATACATATATATCATATATATTATACATATATTATATATAATATTATAATAATATATATTATATTATATATATATATAATATATAATATATATATAGCTGCCTACCAAATTATAATCTTCAACAAGAGCCAATCTGTAATATTATTATATTATATATACTATATATATAATATATAATTATATATATTAATATATATCAATATATTAATATATAAACTATATATAATATAGTATAATAATATATATATATATATACTATTATATATATTTTATATAAAAAAAACACATTATATTCTAACTAGGATATTAAATCATTTAAAAAACAAAATACAAAAGCTTTAATAATTAATTTAATATTTTTAATACGTAAAAAACAAGAACTACTTTGTTTTTATTTTCAAAGTTATACACAAATGAACAAATAATATAGAAAAATGTTAGTTCATTTTATAATTTAAAAAAATCATAACGAACACCATAGAGTTTACATAAGTCATAGATATCAGTGTCGGGGGCTCTTTCGGCCTCTAAGGTGTGTACGAACGGGGCTTCTCCCCTTCTGTCCACATCGGCGAACCCCCAAATTGGCCAAAAAAATAAAACTTTCTAAATTTTTTTACAATCCAATAAATAAAAATATATTAATATATATATATATATGATACAAACTATATTTTATTCCTTGTTATATATATTAATATTTATTATAATATAATTATAATATATATATATATTATATATCTATTATATATATTATAATATACGATATATATGTTTTACTGTAGTAGTTTCCATTCTCTAATTACATTGATCCCCTTGACAGTCTAAATATAATTATATATATATACGATAATATATATATATTAATTATAATATGATGATATTATATTATAGTTATTATATATATATATAATTATATTATTATATATAATATAATATACTTACTATAGAATATATATGTGTGTGTGTAATAGTACTTAACGCCCACGGAACGGGAGGTCCGATCAAAAAAAAAAATTCACATGTAGCATCTTATGATACATAAATAGAGTTTTAGGTGAAAAGAAAAAAAGCAAACATATCTGAAAAACGTACAATATTAGCTACAGCGAAAAAGAAAACTTTTTGAGAATATTTGAATATAATTTTGTAAGGAAAATAAATTAAAGAATACCCACAAGAGCTTATACCGCACCGATGGCAGGAGTCTGGTCTCTCGGCCTTCCGGGAACTACGGGGTAGACTATTTCCCCCCCTCCGGGAGAGTGTCTCGGAACCCCCGCTCTTTTTATATTTGGTTGTGCGCCGGGGATTCCTCCCGCCCCTCCCCTCGGTATGGGAAGTCCCCCCTTGACGTAGTAGCGGCGAGATATTGACGCCGGAAGTATAATCCTGTAAGTTAAACGATCGATCCGCCGAACTCGGAAGTAAAACCGGAAGTGAAAGATCCGGCCTTTTTATCGACGAAAAAAACCGATTTTTTTTTAGATAATTTTCTGCATATTTTCTTTCATAATGACTTATAGATAATATACCGAACTAAGATAAAATAAAAATAAAATAAAAAGGAATGAAAAATTGTACTTAGTGTTATATATATATTTATAACCAGTATTATGCCCCGCACCGCACTAGAGATTACGTACCCAGCTGGCTTCCCCCCCCCTAAAATCTCAAATGATTTGTTAGAGTCTGAAAATTTGGTAGTCAGGCTTGAGGAAAGGAAGCCGGAAGTTGGAAGAAGATCGAATTCGATTCGTGTTTCGTGTTCCGGAGACCCCCCGGAGGGCTTGTCTTCTTCTTGAAAAAAGAAGATAATGCAGTAATGCAAAACAGAGGAGAAGAAATAAGATGGCGGAAAAGAGAGGATTGGAAGAAGAGGGAGCGAAATGAAATGAGTAGAAGGGGTGGAGTTGAGTCAGAGGAGTCGGAGGTGGCATCGGCACCGGTGCTGGACGTGTCGAGGTGCGAGTAATATATCCGTTTAGTCCCATATTTACATCAAAATATGTTAATTGAATCCTGCTAGATCTCGAATAAACGATACTTAATCCGATAAAGTGTGTCTGGGACCCCAACGATGAGGTCCCGACTAATAAAAAAGCACAGAGTGCAAACAAAGAGAAAGTAATATAGAGAAGGAGAAAAGATGAAGAAAGAGTTGAGAGAGACAGATTGGATAACCGCACTGAGTTGCTGAGCCTGTGCAGGTGCCAGTTATAAACATTCGTTAACTAATACAATAGCCATACTGTTCACATAACTTCTTCTGTTCAAACATTGTATCTTTCGTCAATTGCATTGCATCATTCAAATAACCCGTTTTCTAAATGTTGAAGACTGACATTTAATTTCAAATCTCATTTTCTTTTATTAAAGTTAACTAATAAATTTTTTGATTGTTTTTATTCAATTAATGTTCGACTTTATTTTTTGTTATTAATGTTTTCCTCCATGTTTCATTTTATTTTAATTTTAATTTTTTATTTTTTTTCATTTTTTTATTAATTTTTATTTTTTTTTTTCTATTTTTATTTTAAAGTTTTATTTCACATTTAAATTCGTGTCCCAATATTGTCTGTCTTAAGTTTCAAAAAATTTACTCGATGCAGTTTCTAATTTATTTGTTCAACCTAATTTATTATCGTTTGGTTTGCTTAAACCTTTTGCCTTAGGAAAATAAATTATTCTTTTTAATGTTTATAAAGTAAAATAAACTTAATTTACATACCTTAAAGCATAAAATCAGTAAATCAGTAATCAAATCCCCCCCTCCACCCTCACTACCCATCATTGATCTATTTTACTCTATTGTTTTTAGTCATATTTTTTATAAAATTATCATGTTTTAATACCCTAAAGCAGTAAATCAGTAAAACTGCAGTTAATTAAACCACCCACTCCTACCCTTATTTGATCTATTGATTAATTTGATCTATTGATTCTAATTGATCAAGCATATTTTGTATATAATACTAAACATAATTATTTATACTTTTTTATGGTTTATAACTAAAAATAGTGTATTTTACATTTTACCTATCCATAATCAGTAAATCAGTTAATCATATCAGGATATGTGAACCACTTCCTAAAAATAAAGACTGCGTTTGATTCTATTATCATTATCTAGTTGATTCAAGTTATATTGATGATAACAAAATACTAAATCTTTCAACTATATTCAATTTTTATGTTATAAGATTGCCCATCATTTTATTTTTACATACCCTTAATGCCAGTAATCAGATAATCAGTAAATCAGTTAAAGCAGTAAAAAAGTAAATCAAGTAAAGCAGTAAATTCTCAAGTAAGCAGTAATCTTAACCACTCACTCTATCATCCTACCAAACCCGGGACCTGAGTTCATGCCTGAACTAAAGATACAGCTGACGCCTGATCAATCATATTTTTTATTAACTACTTTTTGGTTTGCACTACTCTAATAAGCAGTTAAATTCAGTAAATCAAACATACCTCCATACCACCCTCCTACACTTCATGATCTATTGAGCTACTGTATCATTATCTCTATGATTCAAGTCATACTTGTATAAAATGTTATGTTTTACATACCCTAAAGCAGTTAATTCAGTTAATCCAAACTGCCCTCCGGCCGACTCTCCGACCCATCGTGGTTATATGATCTATTAGCTTAATATTGATTTCTATGAATCTAATGTTCAAGTCATATTTTTATAGAGATAACAACAAACTTTTATTTATTGTTTTGTTTTCTTAATATTTTTTTTACTAAAGAATTTATTCTTATGTTTAATAACTAAAAATTGTGCATTTTTATACTAATAGCAGTATAATCAGTAATTCAGTTAATCCAACCACTCCACTCTATCCTCCTACCTATCTCTATGATCTATTGATCTATTAGATCTTTGATCTATGATTCACATCTTATAAGTATTCTTTTGTTATAGACATAAACAAAAACTTATTTATTTTGTTGTTTTCTTAAATAATTTGTTATTTACTAAAAAATTTATCTTTTATGTTGAATAACTAAATAAAAGATTGTGCATTTTTACATACACTAAGCAGTAAATCAGTTAAATATGTTATCAAACCACTTTCAAGCTGTCTACCATACCATGATCATTGATCTAATATCTATGATTCAAATCATTATTTGCTTATAGCATAACAAATATTTCTTTCTATATGTTATTGTTGAATGTTTTTGCAGTCTTCGGTATTGTTTGTCATTTGTGCAGTTTGATAGTTTTTGTGTTGAAATGTTTTGTTGTTAGCATGTTTAAATGTTGTGCTTTGTGTCTTTGTGTGAAGCGATTTGAGATTGCTGGATCTGCAGTTTTCTGTTTTAAAATATCAAACGTTCAAGTTAACAAATTGTAAAATATGAAACACTTTTTCAAGTGATTTTTTCTAAAATAGTTAATTTCTACATTTTAACATTAATATAATATTGAAAACTAAACTAAATATAAAAATATCTCATCCATGCCCTTAAACTTGTCCAACAGATTTCATTTACAAGCTAACTAAAAAATTAGAAGTTTTCAATTCCACAGCAGAAGTCAGCATAACGAATACTCAATCTTTACCGGTATACACAAACCGCACATAAAATCTATATTTATCTTATTATTTATATGTATATTATTATTAATTATTATTATATTATTATTAATTATTTTATTATTATTATTATTTATCACATAATATCCACAATACCAATTAACGCGTGCGTACACTTTGCACTGCAGGTTCCAAACTAGAACAGTTGTTCGGGTAAACTGCTCTGCTACCTCGATACCTAATACTATTTACGTGAATTCTTTACGCTCAATTTATAGGCCATATCAGACACTCAATTGCATTATACCATCACGGACAATCCATCATGAAATTCCAGTAAATGTACTCAAATTAATCTTAAAGCTTTGACACATGTTGAAGTGTAACGGAGATTGATACTTAGTACCCTGATATCTTTTACACAGGAGGCTGTGTGTTACT
>JABUQX010016190.1:35000-40000 GCA_015478945.1 Trachelipus rathkii | reverse complement strand
TCCATTATTCCATTCCATTATTCCATTATTCCATTCCATTCCATTCCATTCCATTCCATTCCATTCCATTATTCCATTCCATTTATCCATTCCATTCCATTCCATTCCATTCCATTCCATTCCATTCCATTCCATTATTCCATTCCATTCCATTCCATTCCATTATTCCATTCCATTATTCCATTATTCCATTCCATTCCATTATTCCATTCCATTATTCCATTCCATTCCATTCCATTCCATTCCATTATTCCATTCCATTCCATTATTCCATTCCATTATTCCATTCATTATTCCATTGTTATTGTTATTCCATTCCATTATTCCATTCCATTCCATTATTCCATTCCATTATTATTCCATTTATTATGATATTATTATTATTATTGTGTGTATTATTATCATTATGTGTATATAGTATTATTATTATTTATATTTTTAAATTTATTATTTATTGTTATTATTATTATTATTATTATTATTATTATTATTATTATTATTATTATTATTATTATTATTATTATTATTATTATTACTATGAATACCGTATTTATTGTCTAATTGTTATTGAGTTTGACACATTGTTGTGATTTTGGTTACGGGATTCAATGTTTTATTGTTGATGCTGTTACTAGTATTATGGCTAAATTTATTGTTATTGTTATTGTTATTATTTATTATTATTATTGTTGTAGTATTATTGTTATTGTTATTGTTATTATTGTTCTTGTTGCTTTATAATTTTTTATTTTTTGCGTCTAGGGACTGGCTGTTAACTTGTGATTGAGTGATCCATTGTTGTTCCATTCCATTCCATTATTCCATTCCATTCCATTCCATTCCATTCCATTCCATTCCATTCCATTATTCCATTCCATTCCATTCCATTGTTATTCCATTGTTATTCCATTATTCCATTATTATTATTCATTATTCCATTATTCCATTCCATTCCATTCCATTCCATTATTCCATTCCATTTCTTCCATTCATTTTGTTTTCCATTCCATCATTCCATTCCATTATTCCATTATTATTCCATTATTCCATTATTCCATTCCATTGTCCATTCATTGTTATTATTGTTATTATTATTCCATTCCATTCCATTATTCCATTATTATTATTCCATTGTTGTTATTTTTGTTATTATTTATTATTGTTATTGTTATATTCCATTATTTTTTTTATAAATCAATTATTATTATTATTATTATTATTATTATTATTATTATTCCATTCCATTCAATTATTATTATTATTATTATTATTATTATTATTCCATTATTATTTTTCATTATTTATTGTTATTTATTATTTATTATTTATTTATTTATTATTATTATTTATTTATTATTGTTATTATTATTATTATTATTATTATTATTATTATTATTATTATTATTATTATTATTATTATTATTATTATTATTATTATTATTATTATTATTATTGTTATTATCCCATCGATTTGCAACTAATACTAAAGATTTTTATTATTTCATTAATGTAAACCTTTTCAGTCAATGAACAATGCCAACATTTTTAAAAGCTTTCAAGAATATTTTTAATATTTGATTTTTTCTATAAAAAAAATTAAACTTTTATAAAAAAGATTTTTTTTTTTTTTTTAATTTCACTAATATATTTAAAGTAATAATCTACTGATTATAAAGTTGGTTAAAATTGCAATATAATAATAATAATAATAATAATAATAATAATAATAATAATAATAATAATAATAATAATAATAATAATAATAATAATAATCAACTATGATTTTGTTGCTTTTTCAAGCCAGTTGTAAGTATTTCTTTCTATAGAAGAAATTTTTTTTAATATTATCATAGAATAAAATAAAACAATTGTTTTGATCACAGTACCGAGTTTTCGTCCGTATACTTCGGACAGTTTTAAGAATTATTTTTATTTTTAAGATTTTATCAATTTTGATAAAATAAATGTTGTATAAACCCATAACAAAAATAAAAAAAATAAAATCAATAATTTTAAAAGTTAGAAAAGTTAACGTACTACATTGACTTTTTTGTTATTAAAATTATTAAAATCTTAAAAATAAAATTATTCCTTGAAAATGTCCAAAGTATACGGACGAAAGCTTGGTACTATAATTAAATCAATAGTTTTATTTTATTCTAATAAAATATTTAAAAAAAATTTTCAGTAGAAAGAAATACTTTTAGGAGGCTTGAAATAGTTGCAAAATCATACATTAAAATAAGTGCTGATATTGAGTTAATAATAATAATAATAATAATAATAATAATAATAATAATAATAATAATAATAATAATAATAATAATAATAATAATAATAATAATAATAATAATAATAATAATAATAATAATATATAATAATAATAATAATAATAATAATAATAATAACAATATAAAATATAATAATAATAATAATAATAATGATAATAATAATAATAATAATAATAATAATAATAATAATAATAATAATAATAATAATAATAATAATAATAATAATAATAATAATAATAATAATAATAATAATAATAATAATAATAATAATAATAAATTTAATAAAATAATTATACATTGGCTGAATATTAACTTTTTTCTGAAAACTTAAATGTTCTTAATTACTTTCTCTCGTGTACGACAATTATACCTCATTACGAGCCCTCCCTCTCCCACAAACTCTTTCCCCTGAAAACCCCCTAAACCCCGTCCTCGCCCCCGCTCTTTCAGTCCCCCCGACCCGACCGCCATTTAATACCCTCTTTCGGAACCATCTTCACTAATTCGACTCCTTTCTTTGGGCATCCTTTTCAATGTTCTTCTAATATGGTTTTACCCCCTCTATAAGGTTGGCTGCGTTTAAATAAAAATACTACTACTACTACTACTACTAGTACTACTACTACTACTACTACTACTACCACTACCACTACTGTTACTACTACTACTAATAATAATAATAATAATAATAATAATAATAATAATAATAATAATAATAATAATAATAATAATAATAATAATAATAATAATAATAATAATAAATAATAATAATAATAATAATAATAATAATAATAATAATAATAATAATAATAATAATAATAATAATAATAATAATAATAATAATTTCCTAACAATTAATGACAAATTTATAATAATAATAATAATAATAATAATAATAATAATAATAATAATAATAATAATAATAATAACTAATAATAATAATAATAATTATGTTTGTAATAATAAATAAATAATAATAATAATTAAGTTTGAGTGAAACAACATTTAAAGAGTGAAAGTTTTCCACACTTTTAATTTTTATTCGCGATGAGCGAAACGAAACAAAAGCAAAATCGAAAGGATACGCTCAATTAAAAGTAGAAATAAAAATCAGCAAAATTTGAAGAGAAAATAATAATAATAATAATAATAATAATAATAATAATAATAATAATAATAATAATAATAATAATAATAATAATATTTGTTGCACGAAAATAGCTGCAAATTTATTCGTGTTTTTATCATAAATTAAATCAGATTTTGCTCCCCATTGATACTAGCATTTAAATCTCTTTAGCATATATATATATATATATATATATATATATATATATATATATATATATATATATATATATATATATATATATATATATATATATATATATATATATATATATATATGCGGTTTGTATATGTGTGTGTGTGCGTGCGTGCGTGCGTGCGTGCTTGCGTGCATTTTTTATGAAACCCATAGCTAATGACCCATTGTCATTGATCCTAACCGTGTTGGGACTCACGGCACATCACGACTCGAGCGAGAAGCGTGAACAACGTCCGTCACCATCAGTCCTCCCCGCATGCATTTGCTATTTTCGAACCAGCGCTGCAACCACTCACGCATCAACACTGTTTTACAGTCAGTTCGCACCTTACAGGAATTATATTTTAGCGGTTTGAATTTAATATATAGAAATATGAGTAATTTTTAATTCATGGTAATTAGAAAAATAATTTCCTGATATTTCAATAATAATATAGATACCTTAATAATAATAATAATAATATATAATCAATATATATTTTATAATATATATTCAAAGTATGTAAGTCCAGTGGTACATCATTGGTTTCGTAATTAGACTATCTTCATGAGTTATGTCATCATAGGCTTGTCAATATACCATCATCATTCTCATCATTAATGAAAAAATCGATAAAGAAGTATACTACTACTACTACTACTACTACTACTACTACTACTACTACTACTACTACTACTACAACTACTACTACTACTACTACTACTATCAATAATATTAATATAAGTAATAATAATGTCTACTTCATGTATACATGTTTAACTGTAATAAAATATGTAACTATATATATATATATATATATATATATATATACTTTTTTTATATATATATATATATATATATATATATATATATATATATATATATATATATATATATGTATATATGTACGTGTATCTTTTTCACTAATATATATATATATATATATATATATATATATTACTTAAGTTAAAAAAATCTTTTCTTATTTTACAGTCATAAATTATATTTTACTAGAATAACAAAGGGATTAACAAAACATATGACGAATTAACCCTTTAAAAATATCAAAAAAGCACTTTAGGAACACCCTGTTTTTGATCAGTATTTATAGGTATTTTATTACCTTAATAGAAATTCTTTAACAAACCATCAAATCTTTTTTTGTAACAGATCCCTCAAGGTGAAACTGAACACAAGGTCATATTTACATTCAATTATTCCAATTATATATATATATATATATATATATATATATATATATATATATATATATATATATATATATATATATATATATATATATATATATATATATATATATATATATATATATATATATATATATATATATATATATATATATATATATATATATATATGTGTATATATATATTTATATATA
>JABUQX010016190.1:25000-27500 GCA_015478945.1 Trachelipus rathkii | reverse complement strand
TTTCTGGTTTCAACTTTCAATTATCCATGAAAGAACGGTAAGGGATTATATCGATTAGAATCGATATTAATTATACTGATTAATCGATATTTTGTTCCATGCTAATTTTTTTTTGTTATTTCTTAAGCGGATTTTTGGGCGAGAATTTTTCTTTGCAGTTCGGTAAATATAAATGGGGATATACAAAATTAGTGATGTCATTGATATCCACATCCGCATCAATGAGGATATATAAATAAAGAATCTCCATCCTCAAAAAATTTAATCATCTATATCAGCAAATATCAAAATTTTCCCATCTGAGACATCCGTAAACAGCATCCACATTACTCTGCATAATGAAATAATTGAAATAAGTAACTGATAATAATTAAATATATTTATTGACTTGGGAAATGTAAATTTCGTTTAACCTATAGAGTAATCGATACTAGCAGCGATTATTTTAGAGTGATATCAGTATTATTTATTTTTGGCAACTCTTCAAACTTCAAATATCCAATTCGCATTTTTCGAATAAAAGAGCTCTCAGTAACAGCTTTGAAACAAAAGGTCCCAAGTGACTTTACAATATTCTGATATATATATATATATATATATATATATATATATATATAACTTATATATATATATATATATATGTGTGTGTGTGTGTGTGTGTGTGTATGCAGTGTCCGCATATGATTGTTGTAGATATTTGCAATTCCAGGGTTGTTCGATGCTGTGCATCCTCTTTTCCTTCTTTTCGAGAGTTAACTGTCCCCCTGCTTCTCCTGACATGAATTGAACTTTTGTCAATCGTAGCTCTCCGAAGCAGACTTCTTTAACCAGTGGGGAGTGTTCTGCCGAAATTCACCTTCAACCTATACCCCGCAAGTCCACCCTCAGTCAAAACCCCCTCCCTTGAACCTATCCCCTATGTTATGTCAGTACAAGGCAGTTCTGCGCGCTTCCACAACGAGATGGTACTCAACATTGTTCCCTAGACGTCTCAGCAGTTAAACGCTACGCTGGCCCCACCACTCATCACTCCTTCTTCCAGTGATTCAGAATCCTGTTCGGATTCTTGGATGAACGTTTCAATTGATTCTCATTCCTCTGTACCTCTTCATTACAGGGTCCACAACTCCTTGTCCCCAAAGGATTTGGAGGACTCTCAGAAAGATTCGTAGTTATTCGACTTTAATTGTGGTACACTACTGCATCCCATTATCGCAGCTACGGCCCTGAACATTGCCGGCTCTGTTTCACCTGCAGTGAGTTGCTCCCATAGTCACCCGGACTCACAGTCCTCTTCCGTCTCAGGGTTCTGTTGTTGATAATCAGAGACCCAATTATGTGATCAACCACACCTGCAAGCTGATGGAGAAAATGGTTGCATCATGCCTTCTTCTAACCCTAGAGAGTCTTCACGCTTTATCGAATTTTCAGTTTGGCTTTCGCAAGCACCGTTCAACGACCGATCCTCTTCGCTTAGACCGTGGTTTCCGCAAAATATTCTCCAACAACAGCTTGGCCCTGGCAGCGTAATTCGACCTTGAGAAGGTCTTGGAGAAGTTGCATTTTAGTGGAGCTCCATTCATAGGGCTTGCGTGGGCTACCCCCCTCTTTCTTCAATCCCTCATAGCTCACAGATCATTCAGGTCTGATGTGGCACGACCCTCTCCAGACACTCCGTCATGGATGAGAGTGTGCCACAGGGTAGTGTACTGAGAGTCCTCCTCTTTGCAGTGGGTTTTAATGATGTGGCATCTACTGTTACTCCATCCGTCAAATGCTCTCTTTATGTGGATGACCTCGTCCTCTATGTAGTGGGTGACAAATTTCCGTGCATAGAACGACAACTTCAATCTGCCATTAATGACATCACTGAATGAAGCGACCGACGGTGCTTCCGCTTCTCCCCGACTAAAACCAGCTCTGTCCTATTTCGGAGAAGTGGCCAGAGGGAAATGCATGATCTTTCCCCCTCTTTCTCTCACACTTTATTGTTCGTCGATTCTGGCTAAACAAACTGTCAAATTTTTAGGTCTCATTTTCAATGGAAATCTCACCTATCTTCCACATATTCGTCACCTTAAGGCGGTATGTCGTTCGCTCTCTAGACTTACTGCCCCATCTCACTTCCAAGACGTGGAGAGCTAATAGGAAAAATCTTCTCCGTTTATATATTGCCTTAGTTCGATTCAAACTTGAATATGACTGTGCTGCAAACGGAGAGACGTCACCTCGACCCGATCCAGAATGATGGTCTTCGAATTACCACCGGTGCTTTTCGTTCCTCACCCAAGGTTAGCCTGGAGGCAGAGGCCAATATCATGCCTTTGTCTCTTCGTAGGGAATACCTCATTTACACCACTTTCATCCGTCTCCAAACCCCATCTCCTTCTGCTCTAACCTCGCTCATCAACGAAGTGCTTCAACAGACCCTTTATTGGCCATTCACTACTACTGTATCCAACATTTTCAACTCTTTGAACATCCCCTTCAAGGAAAGTCC
>JABUQX010016190.1:0-10000 GCA_015478945.1 Trachelipus rathkii | reverse complement strand
AACCACGTACCGCGAAATAAAGATCCTTCAATTTTGGCTGTATACCCGTCAAATCGTATCAACAATCCGCTGATCACTTTGATATCACTCTACCACACATTATTGATCAACCTGATCTTCGTCAAATATTACTACCGTCTTCCGATACCTTCAAATGATGTGAGGATGACATCCTTTCAATAATACAGTCAACTGATATTTGATTAAAATTATTTCTCAAAGACAGCTTTCACATTATCATTTCTTTGATATATATTCTTTTTACTTTACAACAATTTGCTGAGATTCTTTGATTACATTAATTATAACTGACTTTATAACTACAATTTTAACAAATATATTATATGACCTGATTTATTCTTGCATCTAAATATATTTAATATTATGAATAACATTTTGTTGGAACACTAAGCTTTCGTTGCGAAATTATTCTCATTTTGAAGAAGTGCATATTAAAGACATACTACCAAGGCTTTTTATTATATCTTTCTTCACTTAACTATACTAATTAAATATTATATCTAATATAGATACACAACAACATATAACAGGAAATAAATTGTATATATACTGAAACATATACATACATGTATACATACAAAAAAACTATCATAGTATAGTTTTTCCAATTTCTATATTACATATATAGAGTTTAAAAAATATGTATATAATTATATATTAGTATATATGTATATGTATATATTCATATATATATAGGTATATTATATATAAATATATATATATGTATATATATTATTATAAAAAAATAGTATATTTTATATATTGCATTCTTGGTGCTCTCTAGTAAAATATATTATATATATTATCTGTGGTGATTTGTTGACGTTGGTCTCGTCATGACTAGTATTATAGTACTAAATCTATAGGTCTAAAATTAGCTTGCTGTAATCTGGTTATAAAAATAGAATGATCAAAAATACATATCAGGTTTTGGGTCTTTAGGTTTTTTTTATATAGTCTTTACAAGCGTTTAATGTGGACTTAATATAATTGCAACTAAATTTAATTCGTAAATGCTGTATTGATTTGATGTGTCTAGAATGCAGTTCTGCAATTTGAAAGGTAGCAGTGGAAATTACATTAGGTAGCTGTTTTCAATTGAGCATATAACAATTCCAACAATAGTTTTAAAAAAAAAAAAAAAGTACAAAAAGAAAGAAAAAAAGAAAAAAGGAACATTAAGAATGCATTTCAGTCCCGAGACAGTGTGTGCTCGTTGGTAAAAATTATGGTATGGGCTGTATAATTGAAACTGATGTATTTGCAATACTAAAGATGCAGTACGACAGACAATTTTGCAGATAAAATGACTGATGTAACAACAAATAACGAGATTGAATATTGTGTAGTAGAGATATACAGGAACAAAACAAAATAACAATAGCTGAGCAACAGAGCAACACAAACAGACAGTGTATGTCTTCAATAGCAAACAAGAAAGCTAAGTATAATCTCTCCAGGTTCGATATGAAGAGCTGTGTTTTTTATTTGGGCTGCTTATAAATAGCTTGGCTTTCCTAGAGATTAGTTTGTTATGAGATGTTGTGACTTCTTCTCTCTCTCTCTTCTCGTCTCGTATCTTTTTCTGTCTGCTCGTCGCAGCTTGTGTCTAGCTCCGTGCTCTTCTTCTCTCGTCTCGTCTCTGAAGTCATTCATTCATGTTTTCTCTCCCTCTCTCTCTCTCTCTCTCTGCCTCTTCCTCTCCCACTAATTCTCGCTGTATTTTTTTTTTATTTTCCTCGTATTCTGTGTGATTTAGTCTTTTCGTGTTGTGCAGTTTTTTGGTGCTTGTGGGTTTTCACTAAAGGGTTAGCATAGAGGTTTTATATATCACAGTGAAGTGTTTCTATTCTTTTTTTGTTTTTTTCTGTGTTTTTAATTTGCCTTTCTTGCTCTATTATTACATTTTCCGCGATTCAAGGACTTCTTAGAATAAATTTACGATTCCTAATATATTTTTTTCTTTCTTGTTATTGTTTATTTCGAGCATTTTTTTTTCTATTGATCTTTAATGTTAACATTTATGTTGGTTTTGTATGCTCTTTGTTTTTTGTGTATGGTTGTTTTAGTTCGTTTATTTTCTATTACTTCTGTTGCTGGTCATTTGTGTCTATTGTTGTCTCTCTTGTATTATTTTAAGTCAATTCGATCTCAGTTTCTCGTTCTCTTCCATTTCGCTTTTCTTTCTCTCTTCTTCTTCTCTTCTTTCTCTTTCTTCGGTTCTCGTTTGTTCTTTTCTCTTCGTCGTTCTCGTTCTTTTTTTGTCCCGCGTATATTAATGGCTCTACAAACAACACAGCGTTTGTGAAAGCCCTATTTATTGAGTGGGTTCAAATTCTTATTCCCTTCTATTCTGCTCTATGTGCGTCGTATTGTGCCGTCTCTGTCGTTTGTTCTTTCTGATTTCTCGTGCGCTAGTTGTCCTCGCCCATCCGCTCTTTAAGGTCTTCCGTATCTCCGAACATGTATCAGACACGGTGTGTGGGTGTTGGCCGGCGACTTTTCTCTTCCTCCTTCCATGAGATGGTAAGGGGCGGAGTAGACTTAATTGCTGCCTAGTGCTCTATAACCTTAAAAAAATCGAGTCTCTAAAGCTAATAATGTGTGTTTAGATCATCGGTTCGCGGTTTTGTCTTAATAAAAGCGCTTCGGTTGAATGATTTGTTACTAAAGAAAAGAATACTATTCTTGCTGCCGTGATAGGAGAAACACAATTCGATAATAATGGAAATAGTCGGTTTCGCTATAAATAAAAACTTTAAATGAATTTATTTCAGGAGCCCTAACTTGTTGGAATTTTATATATAATAGTGATATTTTATAGTTTATATGTATATATATATATATATATATATTAATATATAATATAATTAGTATATATATATATATATATATATATATATAATGCTTATAGTAATATTATATGTCACGTATTAAGACTGATCATCGCAAGTTACTTCACGAATTGATATTGTAGTATTTTGAATCTTTAAACCGAGCATTTTGGATAAAGAAACTGGCATCTTGCGGTGAAAACAACAAAATAAAAAAAAACAGCTCAAATGATCCTCAATATGCTCTTAAGTTATTCCAAAAACTACTTCAGAAGGATAATGTCAATAAAATGCTCTAATAATTGCTCACGGTAGGTATTAACTCAAAAATGCTGCTTATGAGAATTCTGTCTAGAAGTAATACTTTTCTGTGAAATTGTCTGATAATTGGATTGAGATAGGAACTATTGGCAGTCTCTTGGCGAATGGGGTTAAGAATGATGGAGGAATGTTCTTGAACTCAATCCTCGAGGCATCTAAAATTCAAAACATAAAAACAGCGGGCTCCTCTGGGAACAGTTTCGCCATTGGCAGGTACCTTATTGTGTGTTTGGCGGTGTGAATATATAATATTATACTTGTCATATATATATATAATAATTTATATAATATATATATATATATTATATAATATAATATATATATATTATTTTTGGTTGATGGTGGTTTGCCGGGTTGTTTGTGGTTGTGCTTGTTTTGTTGGTGTGGGTTAGATGTGTGTTTTAGTTGCTGTGTTGCTATATATATATTATGTCTGATCGGCGGTTGTATATATATATAGTGTATTGTAGTGTCCGTAGGGGTAGGGTATTTGGGTGTCGTTTAGGGTATTATTATATTGTTGTATGGTTGATATAGGCTGCTGTGTAGTGTATGTGTCAGAGTAAGGATGAGTCGTTTGTTGCTTATTTTTTTAGTAGGTATATATTTATAATGGAAGTATCGTTACTTGAGATGATATGTATTATGTTAGGTTATTGGGTATAGTAGGCGTTATTTGGGGTAATGGTTTTTTCGTGCGTTTTTCTGTGGTTTTGGTTGTGATTTTTGTATTAAGCGTTTGTGTTTGTTGTGCGTGATGGATTATGGCAGTGTGTATTGTAGTTATATGTTTTGGTGTTTTATGTGTATTTTCGAGTTTGTTATTTTAGGTTAGGTTTATATCTGGTATTTTGTGTTGCGTTACTTATAGTAGTTGTGGCTGTGTGGTATGTATCGATGTGGCGTTAAGTAGTTAGTGTGGTAGGTGGGTTATTAGTTATTATATATGGATAGTGTGTGTATATATTAATAGTTAGTAGAGTATGTGTGTATTTGAGGGTAAGGTAGTGTTTATAGTGTTTATTGTAGGTTAGCTTTTGGTATAGGTTGTAGGTCGAGGAACTGGATAGTTTGTTGTCGTGTAGTACTAGTTGTAGTATATAAGGTGTGTCGGGGTGTGTGTCTATTATATAAGGGTATGGTATTATTTTACATGTTATGTATTAGGTTTGGTGTTGTTTGCACGTAGAGTTGGCTTAGTATTATATTAGTTGGCGGTGTTGTTAGTACAGTGGTTAGCGTGTATTGCGTTGTAGTGGTTAGTGTTTACTATAGTGTAGTTATTCATATATAATATATATTTTAGGTTGTCGTCTTGTTTTAGTGTTCGATGTGTTATATACGTGTGTTGATTGTGTTGGGGTGCGTATGTGGGTGCGTTATTTGCTGGTTATTATTATATTTATTTGTACTTATATATATATTCTATATTACTGAGGTTCGGGATCTGTGTTTCGTTTCATCTGTATATTGGTTATTTTACTGATAGTTATATCGTTTCTTGGTGATGTATATATAATATGATATTTATATGATGTTGTAATAGGTAGGTGTGCATATATAGCGTGATTATTATAGTATTATATAGTTATATCGTTATATAGTTATTATTATGTTCGTATATTATATTATATGAGTGTGTATACTATTAGTTATATTAGTATTCTGATGTATTTAATATACTCTACTCTCCGTCGTGTTATCTTCGTATATTTCGATTTATGATGCTAATAATGAGAAGTATATCTATAATAATTATCTTATTGATTATCTTATGTATAGTATTTTGTATCTATAATTATAGAAGTTTTTGTATAGGAGAAAACGTTGTGGTTTAAGACTTCGCATTGAATAACATTTCGATCGATTTTTATTAGAATATACGTAGTATATATGTGAAGTGGTTGTTATTATTATTACAACAATCGGGTATTGTAATTAACTATAAAAATATTTATATTTTATAAGCTTCTATAATAATATTAACAATACTATATTACGGAATTCGAGTTAAAAATGATGAGTTTTCGAAAGAAAAGTGTATGTAAATATATATATTATAAACAGAATATGCATGACAAATTTGTATTCTTAATTTAGTATACAATATATATTATCATGACATAATATGCACGATATGAGATCGATCCGAACTCACTCAGAGTCAAATATATGTGCGTGAGCTGACATACACTAGCGTGAGCGAGATAATATTCGTAACTGAACATTGATCCATTGCATTGTTCCTATGTTCAATAAGTTATGTAATATGTACATAGCTCATGTTATATCTATATGGGTATAGTATTCATCGCTTTTTCGTGTCCAAATGTAATCGTATTGTGCGAGCTGTTTTCATTGGTGATTTATAAACTATTGTGTCCCGAGAGAGCAGAGAAGATTAAACTTACAATAATATAGTCAATTTCTGTAGAAAATACATTGTGAGTAAAATGATTATAACAGTCAACGAATCAATGAGAAAAGATTATGAATAGATTATAACTAGAATATGGCAAGTGTATTAAGACGGAGGTGGGTTTATTTATTTGTAGTTAGCAAAAAATGATCGTACTGACTCGAGGGCGCGTGACGATAGTTGCTGGAAATAATTAGTTAATAGAACTTAATCGAGTGCGCCATAGATTATTCGGCGTTTCGTCCTAGTCACAAAACCTGCCAAATACGTCTCTATTGTATAATTCTTTTCAATATATCGTTACTTGTTTCATTTATACTGTTTGTGTTGAAGTGTTGAGATATATAGACCTGGTGCATTCCTCTCTACATTACTCTGGTCTATCTGCACGCTCAGACGCTCACTCTGGTTGTATTATGTAAATCTTATAATATTAGCTATTTATGATAATTTTTATTCACGTTAGTATCGTATATTGTCTTGGTTCACATTTAAAGTGAGTAAACGACTCCAGGAAGTGGATTATCTGAATTTATGATCTTATCCATGGTGCACGGTTGATATGCGGAGACTCTTCGCGCTGTGAGACGAGCGCATGAGATATCGGTAGTGGACTCATCTGCCCGCGGTATGTGTTATTATTCAAATTAATTTTGTTGTCAATTCAGTTATTAGTGTGGTGTTGTCTGTTTTAGTCTATTGTGGTCCGATTGTGACACGGTACATGAGCTAGATTGTAATAAGTTGTAGTTCAAACTAGACGTATATCGGTTGGTAGAAAAATACATTTTTTTAGTGAAGGGAATCATAGGATTCGGAATATCTGTTGTTGGTATATATCTCTATGAAACGTTTGGATTTGAAGGTTAAAATAGTATGATAAACGCATGCAAGTTTCTGGTATTAGCTCAAATTATTTTGATTAAAGTTATATATGATTATATATTAAATAATTATAGTTTATTATATTAGTATATAATAGTATAGGTATATATATATTAATATATATTTTATAATATTAGTTTTTTTATTATTGTAATTATATTATTTAATAGTATTTTTGAATGTGTATGGTTCATTCATTTAATTTAGGTTGTTTTTGTAGACCTATATGGTATACTGTTCTAGTTAATAAGTATATATAAGTAATTATAATAATGAATTATGATAATAATATATTCGTAAGTAATAACTAATTATCTATAGAAACGAATTTATGCATGTGGTTTGGTCGACAAAGTGAATATCGAAGTGGTTTTTTGGCAGCAAGAAAAGCTAAGCCTATTGACGAATTACATTGTTTGCTTAACGCCACTTAATGAGTATCTAACGGTTTGCGAGAGAAAATGAAACTAAATTTTTAGTAGAGTAAAGGGAGTGAATTATAGGAAACGTTGTTCTTGTCAAAATTTAAGATCCTTGCATATACAAATCATAATTATGTATTTAAAACTATGTAACCTGTATAAGCTTATATATATATATATTTATAATTATAATGGTATTGATTATTATTATTATAGTATTATGTATATTATATATAGTTGTAAGGTTCAATGTATATTATTATAATATATATGTATTACATTATTAATTTTATATTAGTTATGAGTTTAGATATTACACAAAAGTTACATCAAATAGATGTCCTAAAACTACGTCGATACAACGTTAGCCTTGTAACGTGTTAGATGTCGGTAAGAGCTACGGTGAGTATTACTTAACGTGTGTGGATTGAGGAGGTAACGTCGCATTTGTTGGTCGCATGTTATCGCAGTCGCTGAGAGCTGACGATTTTTGCTTCCAGCACTCTGCAGGGGATGCGTAAATTAGTATATAGTTTAATGTTGGTAAGGAGGGAATGGCTTCGCAGCATGCAAATGGGGAGGCTTGGGTAAATCTTAGCGTAGGGTGGCTTAGCTTTGTTTCACTCGTGGCTTTGGTGGTGTGTATGCTTGATAAGTTGGGTATACTAGTTGGGTGACTTATGAGTGGTTCAGGTTCGTATTTTATTGGCTATTTTAGTATTACTTTTGGTTAATTGTACGTTATACGGTTTTTATGGTAGGATCTATTTGTAGGATCTGGAATGTGGGTGTGTGCGTTATCTTTTTCAGTATGATATATATATACTATCTATATAGTATAATATATTATATTAAATTTTCTAGTGTGGGGACTATGAACCATCAAAGCGTCTGAGTTTTTAATAGTATTTATTGGTTAATAGTATATATAAGTTAATAGTATGCTTATATATTAGTATATATATTACGTTCGTGTCATTGTCAGTATTGATTATTTTATACGTAGTTACTTATTAGTAGTGGGGGATATGTTAGTATATTATAGAGTTATACGTATATGTGTCTGTATATAGATAAGTCTATATTTAGTTTAGTAGTGAATCTTGTTATAGGTTTACTATATTATTTGTTAGTGTAGCGGTTAGTATAGTTATAGTAATATATATATATTATATAGCTATTATGTATAGTATTAAATCTTTTGATATTAAGGTTTTCAAAGCATAATAATTAAAAAAGTTAAAATTTTTAATTTATAATTTGTTCTTGTTTGATTTAATATATATACTAGTTATATTTGGAACGTAGTATGAGTAGTGTAGTATATATTATTGGGGTGTAATATTATGTATGTATTAGTTATATAATAATATGTATTGTATGTATTGGCTAGTAGTATATATATATTATAGTAGTTTATATTACTATGTATTATACGGTAGGTAGTTGAGGTATGATATTATGTTAATCAGTACGTTAGTTGGTTATATATGTGATATTATGATATTATATATTAGTATTAATTAATATTAACAGTTGTATTTATTATCGTGTATTATTAATTATATGGGGTAGTAGTTAGTATATTATGGTTATATGGTGTATGCTTCTGTGTAGTGTATGTAAGATTTATTGTTATAGTATGTAGTAGAGTTATTATAGTTGTTATCTAGACGTTATGTGTGCAGGTTGTAATGGTTTTGTAGGAGGGTGTGAAGATTGTTGCGGCTTGGTTCGGTGTAAGATCGTGCAGCGCGCCTGTTTGTTGGCTGTTTGTGGATTGTGATTGGTAGGAAATATTTTTGCTTCGCCGTTCGCCATAATTATAGTTGATTGTAGCGGTAGTATTATGTATTAATTGTTGCTATAATATATATATTATATATATATATATATATATACTTAATATATACTATATATATATATCTTATATATATATATATCTATATTATATATATATTTTATATATTATATACTATATATATATATATATATCAATATATATATATATATATGATATATATATATATATATATGATATATATAGTTGTTTAGATGTAGTATAAGATTACGTGATATGAGTTGATTCGTGTATAGTTATTATCTAGTGGATAAATTTAATGACGTACATGAAGACTCTAAAACTACATGGGCTTTAATTAACAATCCAATCTTGTCAAGAAAAGAAAGTCAAAAACAAGCGAAATAAATGAACTAAAAGTATTTGATTAAAAAGTATGTTTAATTGATCAATGAAATTTATGTAATAAATGCATAAATTTGAATAAGAAAAATATAGTATTTATAAAGAATGTGTAGACGTATATCATTTCATTTTACTCATGTGCAGTTTTTGTTCTACACTTTCACGCGTGAGAGAATATTATTGTTTGAATCATAAAAGTTCAAGTGAAGGCACTACAGAGTGTATGGAATTATATAGGTTATATGATGTTTAGATACTTTATATTTATCTATGTATCTCTTTAATATATTAGTATAGTTTTGTGATATTTTTATTATATATTTGTGTTAGTACGTTATTTGTATAGTTTATTTAGATATAATATATTATATATATATAATATTAATATATTATTATATATATATATTATATATATTTATATTAATATAGTAATAATATATATATAAATATAATATATAGTATATATATATATATATATATATATGTATATAATATATATATATCTATATTATATCATATATATATATATAATTATATATATATATATATATATATATATATTATATATATATATATATAAGGGGGCGGTCGTTAGGTATGCTAGTATGCGCCGCTTACCCCAATCTTTCCCTAAGTATTAACATAACTTCTTAAACAAAATATTTTGAAATTAGAAGGTTCCTTTGAGCGTTTCTGATTTCTTGGAATAACAACAAGGTCAAGCAATGATGAATAACACAATGAACTAAATTAATTAAACGGAACACATTTATACTCGTCCGGGCATTGCGCGAAGGATGTAATTTTTCAAAATTTTCTTTATTAAAGTGGATATATAAGCTATAACACAGTAATTGTTTTTCAATTTATTCTCTTAGTTTTGAATTTCAAC
>JABUQX010016189.1:7500-19085 GCA_015478945.1 Trachelipus rathkii | reverse complement strand
ATTATATAATATTATTAAATATAGATATATATATATATATATATATATATATCAATAATATATGGTTATAATATTAAGTAATATATATATTTTATTAATATATAATATTTTATTATAAACTATTTTATAATAATTTTATTATATTTTTTTATATATATTTGATATTATATATATATTTTATGTGTAATATAGTATATCTATATATATATATATATATAGTATATTTATATAATATATATATATAATATATATATAATATATATTATATAAGTATATATAAATATATATATATATTATATTATATATATATATATATATATTATATACGTATATATACCGTTGTATATATATATATAATATAATATATAGATATTATATATAAATATAATATATTATATATTATATATTAGTATAATTAAGTTATATATATAATAGTAATAATATATATATATAATATATATAGTATATATTATAGATGATAAATAAATTTTGCAATATGAAAGGCATAATTTGTATAGATAAAATAACTTCTTGAGTGAATCTTCACTTACCAAGATTATTCAAATTGAACTGCGGTTTAATTGCATATTACATTCTATACAAATGTATAAATCAGATCTAGATGGTCTCCCTACCATGGTCCTGTCTTAGCTATGACCGAGTGCAACGGAGGCATGCGGGGCTGAGTATCTGTCAACAGACAATAGGCGTCCGCTTATGCCATACTTGAATAGGGACTCTTTCACAGGTTAAGCGGCGTATCTTTTTTAGCTCTGTCTGTGTTGGTTTGGTAACACGCTATGCATCACGTTTCCGCGAGCCCGGGATCAAATCCTCGTAAGTGAAGATTCACTCAAGAGTTATTTTAATATATATTATATAATAATATAGTATATAATAGTAATATATATAATATATATAATATTATATATATATATATATTATATTATATATATGATACTATATATATATATATGATATATGTAGATATATCTCTTAAACTTTGTAAAAAATTTTAATATATGATGCAAAGTGTAGTTGGGTGAGGTGGGCCCAGCCACAACAGAAGAAAAAGAAGAAAATCAGAAAGAAAGGAACAAGCGAGAAAAGATAATCAGAATGGCTACAACGGTTGTGATACACTATGATGTCTTGACAAGCTATCTGAGTTTTTGGATGGATACACATCGGGAAGATTGATAGAACAGATAGTTGAAAATTTTTGGAGGTGTTTTTGGAAAACTAAATTTTTTTTAAAAGATATTTCATTTCATTTTATTTTAACTTTATAATTAAAAATAATTTTATGATATCTTCGGTGAAGACGGTAAAAATTTGGCTCATGTCAATAAAATCCTATGTTTTCTGTTCACTCATCAAAATTTTGGTTGAATTCATTAACAACTTAGTATTGAATTAATAAACTTATAGGTAAAAAAAATTACTTAAATCATAGTAATATAATTATGGCAAGTTGAAGTTTTTTAATGTCAACATTACATTCCTTTTTTATAAAAAATAATACTATATATAGGTAGTAATATGAACTATACTATATATATTATATATATAAATATATAATATATATAATATATGATATATTAGTATACCAATATAATTATATATATTATATGATAATATATATATATATAATAATATATATAATTATATTATATATAGATAATATCGGTGTATATATGTTTAAAATTCTACAATATCCTTTAATATTCTTCCAAATAGATTTTTTCCTTTCATTTTCTTTTTTCGCCACAATACTCGCAATTATATGAATCAATAATTTTTAGGTTCATTCCTTTTTGTTTTTTAGCTTTATATTAAAAAACAATCCACGTACTTTCAACATTTTTGATCAAGCATTTTGCGATGTATTTCCACGTCATGTTTTGTCCACCAAGGCATATTATATTAATTGAGAGCGCATTAGCCAACAAACATGTGAAATAAATTAAATTTAGAATTTATTTTAACAAAATTAAACTTTCTTAATCTAAAGCAATATAAACTAACTTACCCATAATCTAACCATATGTAATGACTACCTAACTAAGTTTACTAACCTAACCTAACCTAACCTAACCTCGAACAAAACCTAACCTAACCTAACATTAACCTAACCCTAACTAAACCTCAACCTAACCTAAGCCTAACCTAACCCTAACCTAACCTAACCTAACCAACTAACCTAACCTACCTAATTAACCTAACCTAACCCAAACCTAACCATAACTCAACATCACCCTGAACACGTAATTATAAAAGTTCAAAGTAAAATAGATCATTTCGTTACCTCCGCAAGTGCAGTTATTGAACTATAACACACTGTGACAAATAATCTTGAGTTCACTCATTTGTTTTTATGTAAAAAATAAATTAAAGAAAACATAAAATAACAATAAGTAAATATTGAAGTAACAATCTGAACATTTTTTTAGCACATACAGTAATAATAAAATAAATTGTTCTTTACAAAAAACTTAAAATATAATAAAAATTAAAAGGAAAAGAATTAAAAATTTTCGAGCACCACTACTGGTAGAAAATTGAATAACTTAATATTTCTCTTTCCTTGGGTAAATTTTACTTATCATAATTAACAAGAACATTCACCAAAAAAATTTAAAGATGACAGACCCAAAAATTTATATTCATCCAACTTTTGAATTTGAAATTAAATTTGAATACTTCATCGACGACTGTTTTAATTTGATCAAATGGAATCTGATTTAAGTTGTTGAAACTGTGTTATGACGCTCTTTTCCGACTCTTCATTTCGGATCAAACAAGAGACTGCTAGTACATGGTGGTTGCTAAGATTGGGATTCCATTCCTGTTAATCTACTATTGGAGTAATAAAAATATATTCGTGACCGAAAACTAGTTTAATGCATAAAGTGATAGTGCTTGAATAATTGTCAATAATAATAATAAGTATAATAATAATATAATAATAATAATAATCATATAATATAATATAATAATAATAATATATAAATATATAATAATAATAATAGAAATAAAGATATAAATAATAATAGCTTAAATGAAATAATAATAATAGAGATAATAAAATAATAATTATTATAATAATAGTAAATATTAATTAATAATATAATAATAGTTAATTATATACAAACTACTATTGATAAACCGTGTTACATGAAACATAGTGATTCTTATAATTGCGTGATTAGTATAATTGATCGTTATCAATCTACTGATTATGATAGTCTGATAAAAAGATAGTAATGAATAGGATAAGTATTAAATTCAGAGTGATATTTCTATTTGCACTATATATGTTGTGGTATGTGATATTGTATTAATTATTGTAATTATGTATGTATGATGTATATATATATATAGTAAATATACTATATATATATATATATAATATAATATTATTTATATATATATATATATAGTATGTTTATATAATATATTTTATACTATTACTATATATACTATATATATATATACTATATACTATATATTATATGATATTTACTTTACTTATATAAAAAAAGGCGCCCGATAGCTCAGTTTAGAGCACTCGCCAACAAAGCGAGGTCCCAGTGTTCGCAACTGCTTGGTGCGAAATTGAGAACTATCTCTCTCCTTTGGCTTGCTTCGTCCTGCTCGGAGTTAAAGAGTACACCTCTCCTTATTAGGGCTCTACCCGTGAGCGGTGTGGTTTATCTCTGTAAAAAAAAAAAAAAAAAAAAAAAAAAACATGCTTAAAAAAAGCGAACAAAATTTTAGCATAAGTTCGAAATGAAATAATATATAAAACCGTCCTGTTAGGGGTAGATAGCTTAAATAAAGATATTAAGAATCAGAGAAAATCTCACCTGAAGTATCCTCCTCCAGAAACTCTCTTAAATTCAAAACACAACTTCGAGCCAAGGGAGCTACAATTTATGAAAAGACCACGACTTCTATCTCTATCGCAGTTTCCAAAGAAGTCGCGGAAAGGGGATAAAACGGTAACAGCTACCTGACTACTAATTCACCTACGAAGAAGAGGGGTATGCTATCGAGGATGGGACTATTATTGCTATCTTACTTTATTGAATATCGTCTACTTCATGTTGAATAAAAAATCATTTCAATATGGATTTTTAACTTCCCTCAATTAATATGTAGGCCTTGCTCAAAAAGAACCACCCACTAATTCAGCGAAGGCCGTACACCTGATATATTATGAACCCGGGAAGAACAGCGCAGAATTCAAATCAGAGCCTTCCTTTGAGAAACCAAAGAAAAATAAACAAAATGAGAAAGAGAAAAAAAGAGTAATAACACTAAAATTCCAATCAGAAACAGCTCGGAGAAACATGACTCAAGTAATGACTTTGATATGCTTTTACTTTTCCATAATTTACATTAATATCGAAATTTGAGTACTACTTTGTCACAGACGCTATAACAGTTCGAGATTCATCGCTAACATAGCAAAACTTCCTTTTCGCATGGATTCTTTCATCATTCAAGTTATAATTCTATTGCAAGAAACTCATTTTGGATTCCACTACTAACATCTTATTCCTTTTCGAATTCTAAATGATTCTGTGACCGCTTACAACTAGTATCAAGAGAATTTTTCAAATAAAGGACCTAAATTTCACGCAACTTCGCCTACATAGCAAACTTCCTTTACTGTATTGATTTCTTTCATCATTTAGTTTGATTTATGGGCAGAAATTCATTTTTGATTCCACTACGAACTTTGATTCATTTTCGAATTCTAAATGTTCTGTGACCGCTCCCTTTTGTACAGGAAATTTTCAAATAAAGGACATAAATTTCAACACAACTCGTCACTACAATATGTAACAATGTTCTCTCGTACACTACAGCGCTCGAAAACTATCTTCAGCTGCGCATTGATCAAATTATGGATACATTAGAAAACCGCCTTTATACTGGACCTTCCCTTGGATCAACCATTCGATCGATGTGGTCCTATTTAACTTATAATAAATTCAAAACCAGAAATCTGAGGATTTTGTAATAAACAATTTTATTTTTATTCACTTAAATGTTTGTATGTTTGTTTATATCTAACGGATATAACCAAAATATGCTTGTGTAAATGCACCTTTTATTTTCGTGTATATTATTAATATTATTGTATTGTATGTATTCAAATATGCGTTGTATATATTTTAGATTTCGGATGAAACCAGTTATGCTCGGATTGAATATTCTCCATTAATTTCATGTATACTATTTTAGCCTTCAAATGTTTGTATTGTCAACTTATAGTCTCTCGGACAATAATTAGATATGAGCCTACATTTAAAGTACTCTAAAACATTTAATGTATATTTAGTTATCTAATTTCTTGTATAATTACGTATAACATACTTTCTCACTCCTTGTTTAGCGCGGAAAGTAATGTACACTCAATATAACTTCTGTAAAAACTTTTATTTTTGCTTCTTACTTATGCTAAAATTTGCGCGCGCGCAAAAATTTTAGCATAAGTCGAAATGAAATTAATATCATAAACCCGTCCATGTAGCAGAACTCTTCAGTCAGACTTAAAATTCATCAATTATTAAGGAATCAGGAGAAATAAACTCTCACTGCAAGATCCTCTCTCAGCACGTCCTCCAGAACTTAAACACAACTATCGGCAATGAGTAAATTTATGGAGAAGTCCGGCGACTGCCGATCTCAATAGCAAGTTTCAAAGAGAGTCGGAAAGGAGTAGACTCAGGAACAGTCCGAAACTTACTAATTGACTTACGAATGAGAGTATCTACAGAAGACCTTTTATCAACAATTCTCTACCTTTAATTGCGTAGTTTAACTTATGTTAATAATACGCTCATTCAAAATACGATAATTACCATCCTCTCTATATAGGGTGCTTACGCACAAAGAAGCACCAATTCTAGCAAGACGTCCTATATTATATATATATATATAGTTATAATTATATATTATAATATATATATATATATATAGTATATATATATATATATATTATATAAAATATTATATATATATAAATATAGTATATATAAATTTTAAACATGTCGAATGAAGTTTACTACAAACGTTCATGAACATTTTGTTCATATTCAAAGGGAATCATATCAGGCTGACCCTTGTTTCTCATAAAGAAAAAATTGATTATTATTTTTCGTTCGGTCTCTATATAACTTGGCGATTGCCAGTCTCCCTCCCGCGTACAGAAATATGCAGAAAATGGTCTCTTACTCAATCCTTCAAAATTGCGTTACTCACGAGCTCTGGAAACTAATTTTCAATGTTTGTAGGTGAATCTTGCGTATGGTTGGTTCATGAAAAAGAGAACCCAGTTTTGCAAATACGCACACCTCAAGTAATGTTATGCAAAGAGCAGGAAAACTCATTACAACATCGTGTGACTGTTTTGGGCGAGAAATTTATTGGGATATAGAAATAGCGAAAAAACTGTGCTAGTAAGCCACAATGCGCTTTTCTGAGAGTTCGGCGAGCACGACACAATCGTAGTTAAAAATAGCTTTGATTCTCTGTGATGCATGTTCTCGGCGAATATGGTCTTCAACATGTGTATGGATGCACCGAAACATCATCACCGACGAACACATGAGGTAACACAAGATCGGAGTTGGGTAGCTTGTTTGGCGGTGGAAGCAGTGCACCATCGTAGAACATTTTCCCCAGAGTAGATCGTTCGAAAATTCCTGAATCACCTTCTTTTCCATAGGAACCCACGCCGATATAATTAAATTTACAATTTGCGTCGACAACAGCCAAAAGCACTTTTGAAAAAAATTCCTTTGTAGTTGTAAAAAAGAGAGGAGGATTTCTTTGGGCACTAATACGAATATGTTTGCCATCAATGGCTCCTGAACAGTTTGGGAAGTCCCATTTAAACTGAAATTCTTTTGCCTTTTCCTCCAAGTTTTCTTGAGTCAGTGGTGGCAACATTAATGGCACTAGAGTATTTTTGAGTGCTAATAACGTGTGTCTTATGATTTTGCTAATTTCGCTTACACTAAATCTAGACTGAAATTGCAGGGAATGGAAGGATTTTATGTTTACTCAACCTTAAAGTCATTTTGTTAAACAAAACCTTCCTCTAGAACAATACAACTGTGACTGAAAACACGCGACTATTGAAAATTCAATCAATCGTAGACGCTCCGAAGAAAATAGTGCCCAACGATCATCGTAAAACGTTTTATCGGTTAACGATAATCGTTGAACGATCATCGCGAGAGTCGCTCCGAGGAAAACGTAGCTTTAAACTTCTTTCACTACTTTAAGCAAATAAGATTTCACTAATGTTCCACTAATTGTATGGAATTTTTTTGACTTTGCAATTAATCGTGAAATCTCAAATGATGCCGAAAGCGCCTTTTCTGATATTTCAGATCTTGTACCACTTTTCTCGAGTTTCATTTTCTTCAAATTTTCCAATTTCCCTGGAAAGTATTCTGGTGGATAATTGCTCAAATTAGAATGAACTTTCTTTAAATGACGTTCCATCTTGCTGGTTCTCAATGCCATCATTGGCTTAAACATGCAGCTGCAGATCACACTGAGTCTCGTCTCTGTATAGACTTCATGCGGTAAACCCGATTGTATTTTCTTTTACACGCCATTCTTGAAAAGGATGAACTAAAATTTAATATACAAAGAATGCACTAAACAAGAAAGCACACCTCACCGATAAGCTAAATGTGAATGAACTGACTGTTCACTCAAATTCACATTTTTTCCAAGAAAACTAGAAAAGACTCGAGAGCAAAAAAAAAAAAAGAAATAAGCGTATAATAAGCAGTGCATATGCCTATTACATTTGAATAAACATTTTCGCTTTGTCTCTTAACTCGATTTTCAAACATAATAATAAATAAAACATGCTAATAATAATAAGATAATTTATTGGCAACTCTCAAAAATTAACAGATTATGAATCTTTGCCGGTTAAAGCGTATATAATATATTATATATATATTATATCATATATATTATATATATATAATAATATATATATAATTTATATAAATAATATATATATAATATATATATATATATATATATATACTATATAGAATAATATATATATAATATAGTATAATAAAGATATGTTTTTCACATATTATGACAACAAAAAATCTTTATATATTATATATATATGATTATATTAACATATATATATAATATATATATATAATATATATAAGTTAAAGAACACAGGAATTAATTATATATAGTAATCGTTTTCTAATTTTAATAAAGGAAAAATTTCATTTCTTTACCAGTTAGGCATCATGGACCAGTAAAGCGCATCTAACGGACCGGCGCGTCCGCGGACCACCGGTTAGAAGCCACTGGTTTAAATTTTCTCTCCGTCATGTTTTCCGGAGTCATTCAGCCTAGACAGTGCTATCGGGTGTTGAAAAATTCTAGTTCTCCTATATATCACTTGGCTAATTTTCACTCAGCTCGGAACCGTTGAAGGGACATAATTCGACGAGCAAAGCTGACTTTCACTAAACGAAAGTGCTCTGACCTCCTTGGTTCTCCAGCAGGAAAATCTTTATGGCCTCTTGCAACAACTTCTGTAAATCTACTTTCCCCTTCTTATTAGCTGTGACGGTTCCATTACTAAAACTCCAACTGCAAAGACAATAATCTCTTTGGCTTCTTATTTTTCTCATTTCAACCCTAGATGACTCCTGAAATCTCCTCCTATTCTTACTTCTCTCAGGTGACCCATGCTTTTACTTCTGATCACATTATTTGTTAAGGTGCATGGGCTCCTGAAATCTATGAATGTTAGGAAGGCAAGTGACCCTGATGGTATTCCTCCCCGAGTTTTGAGGGAGTTTTCTTCCAAGCTGGCGCCAGCCCTCATTCGACTCGACCCTTTATGCATCAGTATTAGCACTTTCATTCAGTGTTAGAAGCGCGCTTATGTCCAACCTATTCCGATAAAAGGAAACAGTTATAATCCTCACTTGTATTCTCTACAAGATCTTTGAAGGCCTTCTCAGCTCTCATTCCTCGGATCATCTAGAATCTCAGTGACTTCTTCCCGAGTATCAGTATGATTTCAACGCTCGAGGTCTACTGGTGAAATACTCTTTTATAGCGTCTTGTGTGGTGGACTTGGCATTTCCAAAGCATTTGAGCGAGCATGGCATGCGCCACTGCTTTCCAGGCTCCCCTCCATTGAGCTTTCTCCATCTCCTTGCTTACTTTTATCTATCTTTCTTTCTAATAATTTTATATCTGCTGTCGTTTATGGTGCGACTTCTTCTTCTTCCTTTCATGTTAATAGTGGTGTTACTCTTGGCTTTGTCTTATTTCCTACTATATTCCTACTTTCATTAATGATCTTCTCAACTGTTCATCTAACTTAATCCATTCATATGCCAATGACTCGACCCTTCATTTTTCTACTTATTTCAAATCTAATCCTTTCTTTGCATCTAGAGTTGCTCCTTGTCCTAATCTTTCCGATTCTATTCTTGCTGATCTAGACAGGATATCCCAGTTGGGTTTTCGCAAATATTTCAAATTCAACTCTTTGAAAACTCTACTTTTACAAATCCCCCTCTCAAAGACACCTCCAAACATTTATATTTCTTTCGATGGTTCTCCCATCGCTCCTGTTAGCAATATAATGTTTTGGAAACCTCATATCACAACTGGTACCAGCGTGACTTCAAAGAAGCTGGGAACTCAAAAACGAGAGATTTTTTCCTCTTCTCAGTTACTCCAGCTGTTCAATGACCTCATCCGTTCATTCATGAAGTACCACTCTCACATCTGAGGGGCTCAGGATATACCCATCTTTTGGATAGTGTCGAGTTAAGGTCAAAGGGCTTATAAGCTGTCTAATGCTTTCCAGTTCACTTGACGCTTTATCTTTTCGGTGTAACGTTGGTGCTTTGTCTTTCTTCTATAGTTACTACAGCGGGAAGAGCTCGAGGGAACTGACCACTCGTATGTCACTACCTTTAAGATACCATCGTTACACAAGGGGTGCAATGTCTGCACATAAATTTTGTGTCGTTATTAACAACTCCAGGCTTGTTCGCTGTGGTGCTTCCAGCTTCCTTCTTTCCAGATACATCTGTTATGTGAAATTCTCTTTCATTTTCTGTGTTTCCTGCTGAATTTGATCTCCTTTACTTTAAAGCTTACGCCTGTGCTCACCTGAGAAGTTTGCGTTAGGTGGCCATAGTAGGGGTTATTATAGCATTAATATTATTATAATTTTATACCCCCTCCTTGAAACGGACTCTATCCGTAAGAAGTAGTGAAAACTGTAAAAAAAAATGAAGGAAAAAAAATGCGTTAAAATAAAATGATAAAATGTTGCTCTTTGTAAATATTTGATTATATATATATATATATATATATAATATATATATATTATGATATATTATATTTATTATATATATATATATATATATATATATATATATATATATATATATATATATATATATATATATATATATATATATATATATATATATACAGGTGGATATTAAATCAACCACCTAGTTTGAGAATTGCGCGCGTGGAAGCGTCTCAAAGAAATGCTCATTTTGCGTTATTAAGGCAGACGTGAAGGAAGCCGAGAAATTGTGTAAACTAGTGTTCGTCATTTTAAAAGTTGAGACCGTGTTATTGAGTTGTCTATACTTAAAGGATAGAATTTCAAGTTAATAAAGGTTAAAAGTTCATTAAAACTAGTTTGGAGCTAGGTTTCGTTGCAAACCGTATTCGAAGTTTTCGCACCCCAGAAGTTGGGTAAGTAAATTGAATATTTTTTAAAAGGTTAAAATAGATAGGAAATTATAGCAGACATCTTTGAGCAAAGTTTTGTCAAAAATCAGGGAAAGGAACGAAATAGCATTAAATATTCAAGGTTGTTAAATGCTAAAGTTGATTAGCACTAGAATGGTTTAGATTAGAATTAAGAAATGGTGTTAAAATTACGGTTAAGGAAGCAGGATGGAAATTGTGGATAAATTAAATACAGGACTGATAAAATATTTTGAATGAAATTTAGGGTGTTTCATGCTATTTTAGTGAAGTGATTATCATTGGAGCGTTATCATGCTATTTTTGTGATTAGTTGTCACTGGAATCGTTATCATGCTATTTTAGCTAAGAGATTATTATTAGAGTGCTATCGTGCTATTTGTGTGAGCAGCTGTCATTAGAGTTCTATCATGTTTTTTTTTATGAGTAGTTAACATAGGGGTCAGGATCGTGCTATTTTTGTGAAGCACGAATCATGGAAGTTAGGTATATCATTTTGTGGACATTCGTCACTAACAACCAGGATCACGAGGTTATGAGGAAAAGAGTGTAAAGTAAGGTTAAGGTTAAGTTTGGGTTTTATATTGGATGTAGAATGACGAATGTGGAGGTAATTTGGGATGTTAAACCTAAAACCGGCAAAATAGTAGTGCAGGAGCTATTACGTGATAAATATTAAATACTGCAAGTTGTTGAATTTAAACTTATGTGAGAGAGAGAACAGTTATGTGTACATGGGTTCAGAAATATTATTATTA